>CAUYLG010065389.1:0-67473 GCA_963573385.1 Cacajao melanocephalus | reverse complement strand
GGTGTGGTGGCAGGCGCCTGTAATCCCAGCTACTCGGGAGGCTGAGGCAGGAGAATCACCTGAACCCGGAAGGTGGAGGTTGCAGTGAGCCGAGATCGCACCACAGCACTCTAGCCTGGGCAACAAAGTTAGACTTAGTCTCAAAAAAAAACCTAATTGCTTGGAGTGAGTTGTATCGAGTTTGAATCTTTGCTACACCATTCACTATGTGACTTCGAGCAAGTTGCTAAACTTCCCTGAACTCCAGGCTCCTCTTCTGTGAAATGGGGCTTATTCTGGAAACTTTTTCATCAGGTCCTTGGGAAGTTTAAGCATGATAATAAATAACTGATAAATTAGAATATGATTATATTAAGTAAATGATATTCATAATTGTTGAGAAAAGTAAATATATGCAAATATTAAAATGTTATTAATAACAAAATAGAACACAAAATTAATAAAGAAAACTAAATACATAATGAATATTAAAATTTTACAAATAAAAACAAAATAGCATACATGAAATTAATAGTAAGAATAAGTAATAATAAAGGCATGTAAAGCACCCAGCACTGGCACTTCACAGGAGCTCAGGAGTTCACTGCAGTTGCCACAATTCCAAAATGTAACAGTTGGAAAAAGAACCAAGTGTGACAAGTGACTTCCTAAAAATCGGAGGCAGGAAGGAAACGCAGGACTCAAGAAAGCAGCTCTGTCTAAAATGCCTCAAGTAGGAATGTCAGGTATGACGTGGAGACGAGGGAACGGGGGACGGCGAGGGGAGGGGGATGGACAAGCTCAGCTCAATACCAAAAGAGCTCTTGGCAGCAGGTTTGGGAACCACTTCTATAGAGACGGCATTGCTGTGGCTAAAAAAGAAAATGTCCAGATATGGGCAGGACAAGCTTTCTCAAACGGTGTCCTAATCTCCAGAAGCAGAGCTGGTCTAAGAAAAGTCTGGGAACGCAGAGGGCTTGCTTCTACAGGACTCGTCGGCCTGCAGTGGGCTGGCTGGCTGTGACACATACCTCGAGTTTGGACTTAAAAGCCCTCATCTAATGAGTACTTGAAATAAACATCAGTCTTGTCCCGTCGTCAGCACTTTGGAACTGCGGTTTTGAGCCCCCAGGCAGTGGGGTGCCCGCTGACTCAAGCATGAGAATACCTTTATCACGATTTTTTGTCCCGGCAATGTTAGAACAAGTGTGAACTTGGCTCGCTAGCAGAATCCTGGGTTAAAATGCAAACTTGGTAGAGGTGCACTGCCATGCTGAGCCTCCCTCTCACATGAGGAAAGGGCGCATAGTTCACCAAGCGATTGGTTTTATCAGGATTAAGGAACTGTGTCCAATCAAACCAACTACGGGGTAGGGAAACAGTCTGCGTGCTGGCAGGCGCACACAGGTGTGAATGGGATCTACACAGGTGTGAACAGGATCGCCGGCTGCAGGAGTTTCCTGGGTCTGCCATACTAATCACTCCTAACTTCATGGCTGAAAGCAACACCCATTTATTGTCTTGCAGTTCTGGAGGCCAGAAGTCCAACATCAGTTTCATGGGCTGACATCAAAATTTGGGCAGGGCTGGTTCCTCCAGAGGCTGCAGGGGAGCATCCGTCTCCTTGCCTTTTCCAGCTCTTGGAAGCCACCTGCATCCCTGAGATGGTGACCCCCTCCTCACCTCCTCCTGCTTCCATGATCCCATCGCCTGCTTCCTCTTTTGACCTTTCCGCTTTCCTCAGAGTTTTGATTACGGGTGTTTATTCATTTACCCAACAAAATATTAACGAGCACCTGCTATGGTGCAAGCGAGGGCACTACTCACCAAATTGGGCCCACCTGGATGAGCCAATGTAATCCTCCCCATCGCAAGATTATTAACTTAATCATGTCCCAAAAGGCACTTTTTCCATATAGGCTAACCGTTACGAATTCCAGAGATTAGAATCTAGATATCTTTGAAGACCATGATTCAGCCTCCCACGTGCCTGTTCCCAAATTCCAAGAAACACAGGGTGGTGAGCAGCAAAGAACCTTGAGCAGGACCCCAGCTTCTTCTCTGCCCCTAACTTGAATGGCCTTGAGTTAGTCTCTGACCCCTTCTGGGCCTCTGTAAAGATGAATGGCACCCACCTCCTCCACGGCCTGTAAAGGATTTCTGCTCCAATTAGAGCAGCTACTGTCTGCCCAGCACTGGGTCAGGGACCTCAGTGTATTCACTCATGGAATTCACTTCAGCTTTATGGTCCCTGGAAACTGCCAGGCCGGCTCCTGTCTTAGAGCCTTGGTTCTGTGGTTCCCTCCTCCACGTGGAATGTTCTTCCCCAGGTATTCACATGATTCCTCCCCCTCATCTTTCTAATCTCTGCTCAGATATCATTTTCTTGGTGACTGTGTGCCTGGCCACCGTTTTTAAAATCACGACCCACAGCTGTGTTACTTCTAGTTTGCATTACCTTTACCATACCACAGACTCTAATGTGAGCTCTATGAGGACGAGGCCTTCTGTCTGTTTTCTCTCTGTATCCTCAGTGCTCAGATCGGGCCTTGCTCCGTAGCAGGTGCCCAGTTAATATTTTGTTGGGTAAATGAATAAACACCTGTAATCAAAACTCTGAGCTCATCACTTATGAACCCAGTGAGGTAGATCCCAGTAAAACTCACTTTGTACAGATGACTGAGCAGAGACTGAGAGCCCTAAGAATTGTCGTGTCTGGGTAATTACTAAGTTCAGAGCTGAGATACAAACCCGGCCTCTGGTCTGGAGCCCAGGCTCCCAGCCCCACAGCATGGCAGGTGGAGTGGATACTCACCAGCACCCTCTGCAGTCCCTGATTTGATAAATTCTCATCTCTGCCCCTCTCTGCTTTTTTGCTGCTAAATGCCCCTTGGGGAAGACAAACCAAATGAATCCAGTCAGTGTCCAGAACTGCCTGCCACACAAGGACAAATGCTGTGTCCAGATGGCACCGAGGTTGACACAAGCCTGGCTGGCCACCAGGAACACTGACCAGAGGCAGTAACATGGGACGGGCTCCAGCTTCTCCTCCAGGCCCCCGGTCCTCCCACTCTTCAGATTCCAGGGCTAAGCCTCCAAAGTTGTCCGCCTGGGCTGGGTGCAGTGGCTCATGCCTATAATCCCAGCATGGATCACCTGAGGTCAGGAGTTCAAGACCAGCCTGGCCAACATGGTGAAACCCCATATCTACTAAAAATACAAAAATAAGCCGGGTATGGTGGTACACGCCTGTAATCTGAGCTGCTCGGGAGGCTGAGGCAGGAGAATCGCTTGAACCCGGAAGGCGGGAGGTGCGGTGAGCCGAGATCATGCCACTGCACTCCAGCCTGGGTGAAAGAGTGAGACTTCATTGATGGAAACTCTGCCCACCTTGGCGGAAAGTCTGGCTTTTCTGCTGCCCCATGGTTGAGGACACCTAGACAAGGGGGCTTTGTGGAGGGGGCTGCCACTCACTAAGCTGAGACTTTGGCAAGCTGAGACTTTGGGCACACCGCTCTGTGCCTCAGAGTATTCCTTGATAAAATGGATAGAGATGGGGATGACACTACCTCCCTTATGATTGTTGGATGGGATAAATGAGCTAAATCGTGTAAAGCACTTGGTGTGTCAGTGCCCTAACTATGTGCTGGGGGTTGGGGGGCTGGGGGGCTGGCTGGTGGTCAGAGCCTGTGCTTAGCCTTGTTTGCCAGGGTCGGGGTGCTGCTGATGTCATTCCCAGAGACACTGATGGCCAGAGCCTGGAGAAGGTTCGAGGTGCCAGACTCACATGGGGCTGATGGGGACAGGAGGTCTGGATCCCTCAGTGCTATCCTGGCAGAAGACACAGAGATGTCACATTTCCCAGGAAATACTGAATGTGACTGGGTCCCCCGTGCCAGCCTTCTAAATGAGGTTGCACCCGAGCCACTTGCTTAGAGAAAGACACTATGTCAAGATCCTCAAGAAAAGATGTGCTGTTCACGAACTCGCTGCTTCTGCTTCTGGTCCCTGGAGTCTTCAGGATGAACTTGTCCTCCTTAATTTCTCCAGCACTCATATGGATTAGCAAGGACTCTGGTGATGTCAGGTTTCATAAAATTCACTGACATCTTGTGTTTGGAGTCGGAGAGGGAAGCTGCCTCTTTTCTCTGCCGGCCGTGACGTACTCTGGAAGATGCCCACTTTCCCATTGCTGTGGGATTACTGAGGCTAAGCCCTCACCCTGGAATACCCTGATTTCTTACCCCCAAATTCCATCCAGAGGAAGGTCACAGAGGCCTCAAGACCCCGCAGTGCTGCGTGTGGATCTTCCTTCTCCCTCCCCTCCTCAAATTGAACCCGTCACTCTTTTCGGAAGCTCTTCAGACATGCTCCATTTGGCAGTGCTACTTGGTGTTTAAAAGCATGGGTTTTAGGCCGGGCGGGGTGGCGCACACCTGTGATCCCAGCACTTTGGGAGGCCAGGGCGGGCAGATCACAAGGTCAAGAGATCGAGACCATCCTGGCCAATGTGGTGAAACCCCATCTCTACTAAAAATACAAAAATTAGCTAGGTGTGGTGGCGTACACCTGTAATCCCAGCTACTCGGGAAGTGAGGCAGGAGAATTGCTTGAACCCAGTAGGCAGAGGTTGCAGTGAGCTGAGATCGCACCACTGCACTCCAGCCTGGTGACAGAGTGAAACTCCGTCTCAAAAAAAAAAAAAAAAAAGCGTGGGTTTTAGAGTCAGGCACACCCTACCCCTGCCGTGCACTTGCTGTGTGACATTAGATAAATTCCCTCTTGGAACCTGTGTCCTTATCTATAAAATAGAACCAATAACTATTAAACGATTATGCATGTAAAGAGCTCCCCAGAGGGCCTGGCACAGAATGGGCATTCAACACACGCTGCCTCTTTCTCTGATGTTGACTTCCCTTCCATTAGGGCGAATCACCTGGCCTCCGGCTGGATTGTAAAGGTCTGTCTCACACATCTCTGTATCTCCCAAAGCCCCTGGTGCACAGTAGAGGACTGGGAATTGTTTAAATCAAAATCTTCAACAAGTCATTTCAAAAGAAGTGTTCAGGTCCAGTGTTTCATGCCTGGTAATCCCAGAACTCTGGGAAGCTGAGGCAGGCAGATCGCTTGAGCCCAAGAAATCAAGACCAGCCTGGGCAATAGAGCAAGACCCTTTCTTTACAAAAGACAAAAATTAGCTGGGAATGGTGGCGTGTGCCTGTAGTCCCAGCTCCTTGGAGGCTGAGGTGGGAGAATTGCTTGAGCCTGGGAGGTCAAGGGTGCAGTGAGCTATGATCATGCCACTCCAGCCTGGGTGACAGAGTGAGACCGTGTCAAAAAAAAAAAGAAAGAGAAAGAGGGAAAGAGAGAAACAGAGAAAGAAAGAGAGGAAGAAAAAGAAAAGAAAAAGAAACCCACTCCAGCCTGGGTGACAGAGTGAGACCGTGTCAAAAAAAAAAAAGAAAGAGAAAGAGGGAAAGAGAGAAACAGAGAAAGAAAGAGAGGAAGAAAAAGAAAGGAAGGAAGGAAGGAAAGAAAGAAAGAGAAAGAAAGAAAGCGAAACATTTACCTGTCACCCCCTTGCACTTTCGTCCTGAAGCACCTCTGGAAACCTGGGTGCCTTGCCCAGAAAGTGGCCCCCAGGGACTCAGCTTTGCGGGAACCTACACAGCGCAGGCACAGGTGGACTTTACAGTCAGCTGGATTTGATTATGAGTCGACTCTGCCGCTTACCGGCTGTGTGGCTCAGGGCAAATTACTTACCTTGTCTGAGACTCTGAGATGGTGGGGCGGATCATTCCTTGAAGGGTGGCCGTGAGGATCGGGTGAGTTTAGAAATGCGCCTAATTCATGCTGAGGATCAGCTGCTGCTGCTTTCATGATGATAGCTGCTGCGGGGACTATTATTGTTACCGTTATTATTCTTACCCTGCCTTGTGTATTGCTTAACAGGCTTTCTTTTTTTTCCCATCATCCCTCTGCAGCTGGGCAGCCCTCCTCCCCGCTCCCCTGCCTTTATGCCTCATTTGCACATTGCTTTTTGTTTTTCCTGAGTGCACAGTCTAAAAGACTCCCTGCGCTCTGTTCAAACAGGAACCTGACACCCTTTGACCTTGGTCCTTGGGGAGGTGGCCTGAAACTCCCTCCCAGGCGGGACAGGAGCAGCCGCTCAGCGCCTCTCTTCCTGCCCCCACTGCATGGGACTGGAACTTGTGACAAAAGTGATTCTGGGCTGAAACTTGGCCCAGAGAGCCCCACTGAATTCCTCCTTTGTGATGAGAATGTAACACAGCCTGGTGGAACCTGGGATCCCTTTCTCAATTATTCAGCTTGGCAGGAAGAGGTCGGTGCAGGGAGAATGCTCAAGGAGCCCCTTTGTCACAGGGGTTGGTAGCACTGCCAGCCGCCTCCAACTGGCAAGACCTCCTCCCACTAAAGCCAACTGGGCTGGGCACTTCTGCCACTGCACCTTCCAGGGCTTCAGCACAGAGCACAGTGTCCACGTGAGGGTCTAGATCCAATTCCCAGTTTCTCAACTATGTCCTGGAGAGTTTCTGCAATTCAGCGGGAAGGCCCAGCCATCAATGCTTGGGCCCTTTATCTATTTCGGCCCGGGCAGCACTGCTTTCCATTGTGCCATCTTATTTCAGTCGTTGTCTTCACGTTCAAGTTCATGGAGACTCAATCCAGATGTGCCTGGTGTAAGGCCGATAGCCTCGACAAGGAGCCGGATGGACAAGACCCACCCCCTCCGCACCTGATAACACTGTTATCAGGAGGCCGGACGTCTTATTCAGCGCCTGCCTTCTCCATGCGGGCTCCCCACACCCATTCCTGCATTCCACCCCTAGCCTCACACTCAGCACTAAATCATTCTGTCAGCCCAAAATTCAAAAATCCCGCCGAGAGCCTGACCAATGGCAGCTTGCCAAGTCCGGGTCCAGTCTCTCTCTCTGACCAATACAGGTGCCCATGCTTTGTTTCCTCACCAATCAATCTGTTACCTTCTCCAGCCCACCTGTCAGTAGCCCTGCTGGGCTACCAATGGCAACTTGCCAAGTCCAGGTCCAGTCTCTCTATGACCAATGTAGTTGCCCATGCTTTGTTCCCCCACTGACCAATCTATTGCCCTCACCCCCTATAAAACCCCACGCCCAGAATGGCCGGGCGCGACTTCTCTGGCCCCTTCTCTGGACCACAGAACCTCGCCCGGGAGCTGAATAAACTGAAATTTAGTTTTCCTTATACTGGCCTCAGTTTCCTAATTTTAAGCTCAACAATAAGCCTTACACCTGGCTGTGATGGCCCCACTCAGGTCTCAGCCACACTAATGTCTGGAGCTGGGTCTACCTCCCCAGACCCCACTCCTCCACACCCACAGCACAGCCCCTCCCTGCTGGCTCTAGTTGGCAGAGGGCGTGCACAGGAGTGGAAAGAGCCTCTGCCCACGGTGGAGGGATGAGGTTAAAGGCTCCCATGCTCTCCTGCTGACTTCCACCTGCGAATATCAGGCAGCTGCTGAAACCTCCAGCCCCACCAGGGAATTCTAATACAGATACTTTCTCAGGTCACAATGGAAATCACATTTATTCTGCATATTTTTCTCACGTTGCCAGTAAATTATTTGCATACAGATACAAGATTTGGGTATTGGCTCTTCCTGAAAGTTAGCTCTTTCTAATCCTCTCCCCTTCAGGGTCAGCCTTGGACTGGGAGTTTCCCCTCATTGAATGAGACATTGGTTAAACTTTTGAATTTGCCAGATATTCATGTATTTGTTCTATAAATATCTACTCAGTACCTGAGTAGTTCCTGGCATGCGGTGCTGGGGACTGAAACATGCATGGACCAGACAGAAACCTTGTTTCAGAGAATTCGTACTCCAGTTGGGGAGACGGGGAGCCAGCGAGAAAGCAAAAATGAGATTAGTACTGACTACAGTGCGTTATCAGCCATCCATGAGAAGGAAAGCAAGGAACTCAGCAGGGGACCTGAGTGTAGCTGTGTGTGGGGGGGGACATTTCCATTGGGTAGTCAGAGAGGTGCTCACTGAGGAGGTGGCATTCCAGCTGAAAAACAGAGGTCTCTACTGAGAAGTAGCCAGATGGCCAAGCATGGTGGCTCATGCCTGCAATCCCAGCACTTTGCTAAGGCCAAGGCAGGAGGATTGCTTGAGGCCAGGAGTTTAAGACCAGCCTGGGCAACACAGCAAGACCCCATCTCTACAAAAAGATTAAAAATTAAAACATTAGCTGGGTGTGATGGTGCCCACCTGTAGTCCCAGGTACTTGGGAGGCTGGGGCGGGAGGATCACTTGAGCCCAGGAGTTCAAGGCTGCAGTGAGCTATGATCATACCACTGCAGTCCAGCCTGGGTGACAAAGACCCTGTCTCTAAAAATAATTTTTTTAAAAAAATTTTCAATACAAAAATAAATAAGTAGCCAGACAAAAGAGACAGGCGGAAGGGTGTTTTCAAGCAGTAGGTCTAGCAAGTGCCAAGGCCCTGTGGTAGGAAGGGGTTGGTGCTGCTGAGGAGCAGAAAGGAAGCCACTGAGGGCTGGTGAGCAGGAGATACAAGCTGTGACAGAAAGACAGGGCCTCATCCCGTCTGATGGGGCTTGAGGGTCATGGCCAAGGAGTTTGGATTTTAAGCAAAGAGTAATAAAAACACGTTGATGGGTTTTTGGATGTTCTTGTTACAAAATATTTCAGTCATTCAAAAGAGTACATATAAGATATATATGAATTTTAAGGAATACTATGATAAAGCACTCATGTACCCTCCACTGTTCCCGTCCCCAATACCATTCTTCATTCTTTATTTCTCCAGGAGGTAGTTTTTGTTTGTTTGTTGTTTTTCTGAGACAGGGTCTCACTCTGTCACCCAGGCTACAGTGCAGTGGCACGCTCAAGGCTCACTGCAGCCTTGACCTCCTAGGCTCAAGCAGAGCCTCCCACCTCAGCCTCCCAAGTAGCTGAGACTACAGGTGTGAGCCACATACTGGGCTTTTATGTTTTATTTTTTTGTAGAGATGGGGTCTCACTACAGTGCCCAGGCTGGTCTCGAACTCCTGACCTCAAGCGATTCTCCCACCTTGGCCTCCCAAAGTGCTGGCATTACAGGTGTAAGCCACTGTGCCTGGCCAGATGATAGCCTGGATTTGTCCTGAATTTTAGTTTATAGTCTTTGCATTTCCTAATATTACAAAAATGGAGCAACACATGGTTTGGTTTTGCCTGGTTTTGAACTTCCTTTAAATGGACTTCTGCAGTGTGTTTTTCTGTTCAACATTAGGTTTATCAGGATTATCCTCACTGGTGCACACAGCTGTAGTTGACTCACCTTCACTGCTGCATAGTACTCCACAGAGTGACACTGTTCTGGTTTATCCTTTCTCCTGGGACCAATTTCTAATGTTGAACCAAACCCTGCATTCTTGGGATAAACCCAACTTCACTGTGATATGTTATCTTTTTTTTTTTTTAGATGGAGTCTCTCTCTGTTGCCAGGCTGGAGTACATTGGCGTGATCTTGGCTCACTGCAACCTCCACCTCCTGAGTTCAAGCGATTCTCCTGCCTCAGCCTCCTGAGTAGCTGGGACAATAAGCGCACTCCACCACGCCCAGCTAATTTTTCTGTATTTTTAGTAGAGATGGGGTTTCACCATGTTGGCCAGGACGGTCTGGATCTCCTGACCTCATGATCCTCCCGCATTGGCCTCCCAAAATGCTGAGATTACAGGCATGAGCCACCTCACCCGGCTGTGATGTGTTATCTTTTTTAAAAACATGATTGAGGCTGGGTGCTCATGCCTGTAATGCCAGCACTTCGGGAGGCCAAGGCAGGCAGATCTCCTGAGGTCAGGAGTTCGAGACCAGCCTGAACAACAGGGTGAAAGCCTGTCTCTACTAAAAATACAAAAATTAGCTAGGTGTTGGGGTGTGCGCCTGTAGTCCAGCTACTTGGGAGGCTGAGGCAGGAGACTCACTTGAACCCAGAAGGTGGAGGTTGCAGTGAGCTGAGATCATACCACTGCACTTCAGTCTGAGCAACGGAGTAAGAATCCATCTTAAAAAAAAAAAAAAGATTGGATTCCATTTGCTGATTTTTGTTTCGGCTGTTGGGTCAGACTGGCCTGTCATTTTCCTCTCCTGCCTTGTCCTTTTCTAGTTTTGGTGTCAAGGTCTATACATTCCTTATAAGATGACCTGAGAGTGTTTCCTCTGATATTCTCTGCAGTACATGTTTAAGGTGGATAAAACCATGAGAGGGCTTGATAAATGTTAGCTACCACGTTATCCTTCTGCAGCTCATATTCTTTGTACAGAATTCTGGCTTCTTTTGGTACCACTTATCTTATACAGACACCTACCCCAAGCCCTGCCCTTTCCCCCTAAAAACAACGAAAACATATGCCTCCCTGACATGTAATTCCAATTGCAATGCTCACAGCTTGCTTAGAACGCTGCATCTCTGTGGTTTTTTATAGGTGGATCTTTAACTCAAGACTCTAGCATGAAGAGTTGCCTTCAGGCCTGCCCTGAGTCTCCTCAAGTAACATCAGGTAGGAACCTCTCTAACTGGTTAATAATTTTTCTTTAAAAACTCAGATATAGAATCATTCATGTCTCCCTTAGGGCCTCCTCAGACATAAGCAGTGATGGGGCCAACTCCAGGGTCTAGAGGTTGAGTTTGGCCAAGCCAGGACCCCAGACTGCCCACCAAGCCTACTCTGTTTTAGGGACATATCGAAAGCTGTGTGGTCCAAATTCTCTTAGCATAAAATTAGCTTCTTTCCATATTTTTGAAAGGGAAAGAACATCATGCTAAATATAACTGGGGTGCTGTCCAGGGTCAACAAGCCAGAAACAGGACAAACAGCTGACCAGCTAACCCACTGGGAGCTGGCTTTCTACACTCCCCATGGACCCATCAAGGTCATGGTCCCCAAAGAGAGGCCTGAACTTGAAGAACAAGTGTACGTGACCGTTGCACACGTGACCCTGCCACAAACCCAGAAAACCAAAACTAGTTTATGAAAGCAACACATAGACACTTCTGTCTTCTAATTCTTTTTCTCCCAGTGAGAAAAAGAAAATGAAAATCATGGTTACTTCCATCACACAGAGAAAATAACTATAAACATCATAATATATAATCCAACTGTTGTGAAACTTAGTATGATACATTAAATAGTGTTTCTCAACCTTTTCCCCCACCTTGCCCTCCCTGAGAAGTCCTTTTAGACATTCTTTTTGGAGTACTTGAAAATGTAACGCCAAGGATGCACTGTATATCTATGTTCTGTGGCCCTGTGGAGGGCCACAAACCACTGTAATAGCCAAGAGTTTTCTCGCCCCATCCCCAGGAAACAATTGTTGCCCCTTGTGGATGATTCTACCCACTGAGAATACAAGCTTTAATATTAAATCACAACTTTTTGTCTGTTTAAGAACTTACGGTTGCGCTCCTCACATGCTGTTCCCGGTACTTTATGTATACTGTTGATTTATCCTAACTCCCCTATGAGGTAGGTACTAGAGAGTTTTGTGTGTGTGTGTTTTGTTTTGTTTTGTTTTTTGGTTTTTGGGGTTTTTTTGAGATAGAGTCTTGCTCTGTCACCAGGCTGGAGTGCTGTGGCGAGATCTCGGCTCACTGCAACCTCCGCCTGCCAGGTTCAAGCCATTCCCCTGCCTCAGCCTCCTGAGTAGCTGGGACCACAGATGTGCACAACCACACCAGCTAATTTTTTGTATTTTAGTAGAGATGGGGTTTCACCATGTTGTCCAGGATGGTCTCGATATCCTGACCTCACGATCCACCTGCCTCAACCTCCCAAAGTGCTGGCATTACAGACGTGAGCCACCACGCCCAGCTGAGTTTTTATCTCCATTTTACAGTTGTGGAAGAGGTTAAGTAACTTACCAGGGGTCACACAACTGGGAAGGAATAGAGTGAGG
Organism: Cacajao melanocephalus; assembly: GCA_963573385.1. Taxonomy (NCBI): domain Eukaryota; kingdom Metazoa; phylum Chordata; class Mammalia; order Primates; family Pitheciidae; genus Cacajao; species Cacajao melanocephalus. The sequence continues at coordinate 55,531 of CAUYLG010065389.1, read as the reverse complement.
ATCTGAGCCCAGGTAGCCTGGGTCCCAAGCTCACTCTTAACCACTCAGCGATGCTACCATGCAGCAATACAGTCAGATTGTAAAAATTCAAAAGAGAGAAAGAGAGAGTGAAGGGTACACTTTCCAAGTTTCCTTCATTCCCAGAAGCAATCATCGGTACAAGGCTGGAAGGTGACCCCCTGGGATTTTTACATACGTGTGTATATATAAAAATACATTGTCTCCTTTAGTTTAATATAAGTACAATCATCCAGGCTTCTTTTTCCCATATATTCATCTGCGTATAGAGAATTTTTATAAAATTAGAATCACGCTGAGCATACTGTTGTTTTAACCCTGTTGTTTGATTTAAAAATATATTAGCTGCTTTGAGACCGTAATTTCATAAGTGCATGAACCATAATGTATTACCCTGATCTGGATTATTGGCTGTTGAAGTAGTTTCTAGCTTCTCACCACTGTAAAGCTGTGATGAATATCTCTGTACATAATCCTTAGACGTTGGAATTACAGAGCCAAAGGGTATAAACATTTTTGAAGCTTTTGTTCTACAAATGCCAAAACTTGCCATCTAAAAAAATGCCATGAAATTGCCATCCCAACACCTTTCTCCACACTAAGTATTATCACCTGTTTTTAATCATTGGCAGTTTATCAGATCAAAAAAATGTATTAATCCTGACTTTTTTTGTTTTGTTTTGTTTTGTTTTTTGAGACAGAGTCTCTCTCTGTAGCCCAGGCTGGAGGGAATGGCTCCATCTCAGCTCATTGCAACCTCTGCCTCCCAGGTTCAACCGATTCTCCTGCCTCAGCCTCCCGAGTAGATGGGATTACAGGCACGTGCCACCACGCCTGGCTAATTTTTCATGTATATTTATTTTTTAGTAGAGATGGGGTTTCACCATGTTAGCCAGGCTGGTCTCGATCTCCTGACCTCATGATCCACCCGTCTCAGCCTCCCGAAGTGCTGAGATAGCAGGCATGAGCCACTGTGCCCGGGCCAATCCTGACGTTTTCGTCTCTGCCCATGACTCGTATCTGGAGCCTTTCTCTCATGCAGCATAAGGCTAAAACTGGAATGGAGAATGAATGAGAGCAGGCAGGGAGGGGGTTAAAGCGGCTCAAATCACTAATCTGCTAAACACACTCTCAGTGTCCCAGGTACAGGGCCTGCCTGTTGGGCACTTAGCAGGTGCTCAGAACGTGGTATTTGCATTACTCCTGCTTCCAGCACCAGCACCCGACAGTGCACTTCTCCACCCTCTGAATCCAACCTTGTCTCGGATCCATTTGGCAGAACCAGTGCATTCTTAAGGCTGCCAGAGCCCCCACCCTTCCTTTTGCCAGCCATGAGTGATACTGTAAGAAACAAATATCCTTGTGTACGGTGCCCTTCCCAACCAGTCCTAGCACAGCGGTCTGCAGCAGGATCCCTATTCAATGCCCTGCACACCGCACGCATGCCCACACCTACCTGTTCATATTCCATCCATATGCATGCATATGTACACAGGTGCTCGCAGGTATGCACATGTGCTCATGTGTGCGTAAACATGCACCAGCTCGTGTTTATGCACCAGTATACCTTGGTGCTTCTTTCTAACTCAAGAGCAGGGCCAGCACGTTCACACACGTGCACACACCCAGTGCTGTGCATTCAGGGTGCAGGCCCAATGATGCCAGTGGGACTTCTCTCCCATATAGACTTTCTGTGTGTCCCACGGCCCTGAGCTGGGATACCCTGCTGTCTAACCCCACAGTTCCTATACTTCCCTCCCACTTTATTGATATTCCCTATAGATCATTTTCCTGCTGGCCCAGAAGCTCTACTAATCCCTTTTTTTTTTTTTTTTTTTTTTGAGACGGAGTTTCGCTCTTGTTGCCCAAGCTGGAGTACAATGGTGTGATCTCAGCTCACTGCAACCTCTGCCTCCCAGGTTCAAGCGATTCTCCTGCACCACCATGCCCGGCTAATTTTGAACTTTTAGTAGAGACAGGGTTTCTCCATGTTAGTCAGGCTGGTCTTGAACTCCCGACCTCAAGTGATCCTCCCGCCTCAGCCTCCCAAAGTGCTGAGATTACAGGCGTGAGCTCTACTAATCCTTAACTTGCTCGCTGCTGTTTCTCCAGTGCCTAACATGCTGCTTAGCAGGTAGTTAGATGCACAAGAAATACTTGTTGAGCAAAAAAAAGAAGGAACAGACTTCAAGCTGATAAAGGATGTTATTCCAAATATTTTTAGAGTATCTCTTAACAAAGTGGTCGATTTCAGATAAGCTCACGGTTTCATAAGAAAATATCTTTGCAGCATCAGATTTCAAGCAGCCTGATCAGCCATCCTTTTGGAGAGATTGGAAAGAACACAGAATTGTAAACAAGACCTTGCCCAGCTAAACATCTTGTAAATTTTACTGTTTTGCAAAAGTGCCTGTCACAGGAATAACTTATGGGGCGGGGTGGGGGGGGCAGTTTAGCCAGGGACATTGCTAGCTTCTCCTCCTGGGTCCTTGAAAATGTTCTAACCTAAAGCCTGCTTCTCTGGCTCACTAGCAACTGACAAATGCTGTGGAATCCCAGGACTGCAGGCTGCTCCCTTTAGTGCAGGGTCTCTGAGCTGCTTCATGGAAAGAAGGTTTATTTTGTCCAGCTGGGCACAGGAGTGAAGAGGAAGAATGTGCAGGCCTCTGCCCCTTTAACAAAGGGAGAACTCAGTGTGGCTTCAGAGAAACTTGTCTTGCTGGGTGGCTTCTCGTGGCCTCTATTCATTTTATCCAGCATTGACTCTGCAAACATTTTTTGAGTCCCTGCTGTGTGACAGGCTTAGAGATGATGATGGATGCTGTCGTTATGGGAAGAGAGAGACTCACCACAGTGGTTGCTGGAGACTTTGGGGAGCACATGAAAGAGGCGCCTGTGCTGGGGTGACCAGAGAACTGCGGAGTTCTGGAGGTTTGTGGGGGGCATGTGCAAAGAAAGGCAGGCTAGGAGATGCAATAGGAGAGGCAGAAACCAGGCTAAGGCTGCCATGAGCAGCAACATTCTAAGAAGCTGAGATTTTCTCCTGCAGGAAATAGGGAGCCATTGAGGGTGGTGGACAGATGGCAATAGGCTGTTTGGCCTGGACATACCATTGGCTGAGGCCCTATCCCCCAGGCAAGTCTGTTAAAACTATCAATCGTGGCCCATTCATCTCATCCCTCACTCTCCGAGAGCAACCTCCATCCAGAGCTGAGATTTTACTGCATTTCATTAAATTCCACACAATGTTTTAATGACCTGAGCTCCGACCTTTCTGGCCTCCTACAGGGCAAGGTCTGGCTTTTCCTTTTCAGGGAGTAGGGGGTGGGCAGACCAGCCTCCCTTCTTGCAGCCTCACACGTAAGACATCTGGAATGCATCAAAGGCGAGGCCCAGCCAGAGCCAGCGGGCTGGGTGCTGCGGCTTAACTCCTTCAAGAGCAGAACCGCCCCGTTCACAAAGCGTCTGGAATCGGAACTGATCGTTCTCTCTGCTCTTTCTGCTTTCCTTGCAGGCCCTTCTGCCGCAGCCATCTACACAGGAGGCCTCCCAATTGCTCAGAAGCATCCCTTCGGAGTTTGGCTGATATTTTTCTAGTGTGGGGCAAGCCATTCTGTGGGGTGCAGTTAAGGGGGCTTTGTTACGACTGCTGCTTTTTGTATATTTATTTTCTTTCTTGGAACTGGGCCTCGCCCTCCTCCCACTGACATGATGGCCCAGTCCAAGGCCAACGGCTCGCACTACGCGCTGACCGCCATCGGCCTGGGGATGCTGGTCCTCGGGGTGATCATGGCCATGTGGAACCTGGTACCTGGTTTCAGTGCGGCTGAGAAGCCGACAGCTCAGGGCAGCAACAAGACCGAGGTGGGCGGTAGTATCCTCAAGAGCAAGACCTTCTCCGTGGCCTACGTGCTGGTCGGGGCAGGGGTGATGCTGCTGCTGCTTTCCATCTGCCTGAGTATCAGGGACAAGAGGAAGCAACGGCAGGGCGAGGACCTGGCCCACGTCCAGCACCCGACAGGCGCCGGGCATCATGCCCAGGAGGAAGACAGGTGAGGCCTGACTGTCCCCTTCCCTCCCCGGATCGGGGATGGGCATACATGCACGCACACATATGCGCACACCTTTCCGTGGTGAAAACACTATCATCTACAAGGCTTTACTGTCCCATGTTTGCCCATGAAGGCTCTGTAAAAAGAGTTTATCATTTTACAAATAACTTTAGACTTTTCTATAAGAACTTCCCAAATAGGGCGGTACAATGGATTACAGGTGAACCAAGGTATAGTTTTAAATTTTATTACAATAGATTTTTACACCATGGAATACTATTCAGCCATAAAAAGGAACAAAATACTGTCTTTTGGGCCAGGTGCAGTGGCTCATGCCTGTAATCCCAGAACTTTGGGAGGCCGAGGCGGCTGGATCGCTTGAGGTCAGGAGTTGAGACCAGACTGGCCAACATGAGGAAAACCCATCTGTACTAAAAATACAAAAAATAGCCGGGCATAGAGGTTGCACTGAGGCAAGATAGCACCACTGCACTCCAGCCTGGGCACCAGAGCAAGACTCTGCCTCAAAAAAAAAAAAAAAAAAAAAAAAAAAAAAAAAAACCTGTCTTTTGCAGCAACTTGGGTGGAGCTGGAGTCCATTACTCTTAAGTGAACCAACATTTTGACCTGCCCAGGGCCACTGAGCAGGGCCTGGGGTGGCCAGCGCCTTCACACTCGGTGCCTGTCCCTTCACCCCAGCATGCTGTGTATACGCTTTGATTTGAAATGGCTGGGAAGCAATTTTCCATTTGTGCAAAAATGCCACCAACAAATGTAAAAGATAAGTGATACATAGGGGAACATATGATAATAGCTGATACCTCTATTATAAAAAGAGCTCTTACAAATGAATATGTAAGATGAATAGGCCAATAAGAAACAGACAACGGTTATAAATATTCCCTGGATGTTCAACCAATAGATGTTCAACTTCATTAGTCATGAAATGCAAGCAAAGAGATGTCTTTTTTTTTTCCCCATCATATTGGTCAAGATAGATAGGCAGCCCCTACTGTTGGAGAGTTGTAGGGAAGATGGACGGCTGATGGAATGTTGACTGCTATAAACTTTCTGAAGAGTTTCACCATGAGGGGCAGGACTGAAGATGTGTGCATTGATTCTACTTATAAGAGTTTGTCCCTGGGAGACAGTCCCATAAGTGCAAAGGAGTTTGTACCAGTATATTTATCAGATCGTTGTTTAGGATAACAAAGACTTAGAAACAACCTAAAAACCCATCTACGAAGTTAAATGATGATGTACCTACTCAATGGCATTCTCTGCAGCCACTGTTGATCTGTATTTGTTAATGTGGGGCCATATCCGCAACACTGAGGAAGGGAGGATAGAATACAACGCCTTTGGTCAGGTTCTGGTCCCATCAAATGTTGTGGCTGTGGGATTGGAGAGGGGTAGAAAAGGTGTACACCAGCATGTTACAGTGGTCAGTCTCCAGGGTAGAAGGATTCGGGATGTTTTTCTTTTCTTCATTAGATGTTTCTGTGTTGTTTGAATTTTCTACAAGCATTTCTTATCTTTATAGTGGGAGGGGAATTGTTCTTAATTTAATATGGATTAAAGGAAAACCCTGTACACTAATGGTGGGAATGTAAATTAGTGCAACCACTATGCAGAAGTTTAGAGGTTCTTCAGAAAACTCAAAATAGAACTACCAAATGATCCAGCAATACCACTTGTGGGTATACACCCAGAAAAAAAAAAATCTCATTATATTGAAGTGATTTCTGCCCTCCAGTGTTACCAGTTTCCATGGTAATGACCCCGAAGTTACGGTCCCTTTCCTAGAAAGTTCTAAATAGCCTGCCCCCAATTTGCATTAGCCCACACCTTAATTTGCACATAATTGAAAGTGGGTGTAAGTGGGTATATACCATTTCCAAATTAAACTCATTTTCTGATAACAAAAGATAATACATGCTATATTGGTCAGGGTTCTCCAGAGAAACAGAACCAGTGGGATATATATATATATATTTTATTTTTTTAAATGGAGATTTATTATGAGGAATTGGTTTCTGGGATTGTGTAAGCTAAAAAGTCCCACAATCTGCCATCTGTAAGCTGCAGACCCAGGAAAGCAAGGGGTATAATTCATTCTGAGTTCGAAGCCCTGACTGAGAACCAAGGGAGGTGAGGGTATAAATCCTAGTCTGAGAGCAGGAGAGGATGAAATGGGATGGCCCAGCTCAAGCAGTGAGGCAGGGAGAAGAGTCAGATTCCTGCTTGCTCTGACTTTCGGTCTATCCATCTATGGGTTGGATGGTGAGGAGGGAAATCTGCCTTACTGAGCCCACCGAGTTGAACGTTAATATCTTCCAGAAACATCCTCACTCTCACAGTGTTTAATCTGGGCAACCGTGGCCAGTCAGGTTGACACCTAAAATTAACCATTACACATGCTTATTCTAGAAAACTTGAGATATATAGAAAAGAACAAAGAAGGAATATCAATCACTCATCATCCCCCACCCTAGCTGTGAGCACATTGAGCTCATTCCTAAAGGAGGGTGGGAGGAGAACCAAGGCAGACGTTGAGGTTTCCGATGTTGGCCATGATCACCCCACAGGTTCAAGTGTAGGGTCCTGGAAAGTGCCTATTGGCGTTACTTCCTATAAATGCAGAGAAAACATCCCGACTTTTTGGTTTTCTCTTCCAACAGTCAAATGAGAATAAGGCTGAGAGGACCTGATCTTTTTAAGTGTTGGGGTCAACTTGGAAGATAAAATTACAGAATCATTTGAGACACACATAAATGTTACATTTCAGATATTCTTCCTCTACCTGGAGGCAACCGTTTTACTGAAAGTTGGTAGCTACCTTGTACATTTTTGTGTTGCCTTTGGCCAAAGGACCCAGCTGAGCATAGAAGAGCTCACCTGGCATGCTGTTAAGTGGGACAGACTCAAGGCAAAGGAAGTTTAACACGCAGATAACATGGTGCAGTAGTTGAGAGTATAGTGTTCACTTCCGGCCTCCCATTTCCTGAAGGTCTGACCAAGTCACTTAATCTTGATGTATCCCAGTCCATCTACAAATTGGATATAATAATAGTGAGATAGAAACTGGCAGGACTTGTTTTCTGGTCATAACCCTGCTGACCGAAACAGGATGTGGTCCAGATGAGATAAGGTTAGAACAAACTAGCCAAAACCAGCAAATGGCGATGAGAGTGATAATGTGGCTGCCCTCATTGTTCATCAGCATGGGACATTCTTACCAGTGCCATAACAGTTTACAATTGCCATGGCAACAACCTGGCAGTCACCATCCCTTTCCATGGTAACGACCCAGAAGTTACTGCCCCTTCCCTAGCAAGTTCTAAATAGCTTGCCCCTCAACTTGAATTAACACACCCCTTAATTTGCATGCGATTGAAAGTGGGTATAAGTGGGTATAAACGCAATTTCCAAGAGCCCCTATGTTGCCGACTCTGGGTGTACCGCCTATGAGTTAGCCCTAATCCACAAGGAGCAGTGCCTGCCCTTCGGTAAAGAATGATTGTCTAACGTCACTGGCTCACCCTTGAATTCCTTCCCGGGTGAAACCAAGAACCCTCCCAGGCTAAGCCCCAGTCTGGGGACTCACCTGTCCTGCATGAATAATACTTACAGTGTTGTTAGGGATCTGAAATTGGTTCCTATGTGTTGAAGTACTTAGAAGAGAGCCCAGCTCATAGTAAACACTTGGAATGTTTACTTTTATTGCCTCTAAGACCCATTTGTTATTTACAAGGCTGCTGTGTGTGGACTCTTTGGAGCCCATGTCTTTGGGATTTTGAATGACTTGAGTGCATGCTAACACTCTCCCTGTCTGTGTGTCTTCTCGCAGCCAGGAGGAAGAAGAGGAAGAGGAGGCTGCCTCAAGGTACTATGTCCCCAGCTACGAGGAAGTGATGAACACAAACTACTCAGAAGCAAGGGGAGTGGAGCAGAACCCGAGGCTGAGCATCTCTCTCCCATCCTATGAGTCATTGACGGGGCTCGATGAGAACACCCCCACAACCACCAGGGCTGACGTGGAGGCCAGCCATGGGAACACCCCTGACAGGCAGAACTCTAAGTTGGCCAAACGACTGAAACCGCTCAAAGTTCGTAGGATTAAATCCGAAAAGCTTCACCTCAAAGACTTTAGGATCAACCTCCCAGACAAAAACGTCCCTCCTCCCTCGATAGAGCCTTTGACTCCTCCACCGCAGTATGATGAAGTCCAAGAGAAGGCCCCCGACACCCGGCCACCCGACTGAACGGCCCCACTTGAGCCACACTCCCTCCTGTCTCTCACACCTTTTGCCCCCAAGACTCTAACAAAGCCACGCGAGCCACGGTGGAGAAGCAGAGAGGCCAGCTGTGCACGGAGCCATTTGGATGGGGGGAGGGGATTCTCTGTATCAGGAGTAACTTGTTGTCCCACACTGCCTCCTGCTGCAGGTGCCTTGGAAAGAGATGCTGCCTTGGAGCTGGTGACTGGCTCACACTCACCACAGGCATCTCCTAATCCTCTTAACTCTGAATCACAGGTCACATTCTCCTTTCCAGCTAGGAAAGGGTGCCTAGCGGCTGGTTTAGACTGTGGTTGTTTTGCTTCTACTAGGACTGTTTTGTTTCAAAAAAAAAACCACAAGTTTTGTGTTTGCTCTCTTCACTGGAGTCCTGAACTGCAGGTAGGAAATACGACCTGGCTTTGTAGGAAGGACACAGGCTGTTTTATGAATTAAGTGGTGAGGCTCAGGTGGCGGCCCTCGCAGAGCCCCGGTGCTGTCTTTTGTTGAGGGCTTAAGGCCTGATGAACTTAGGCATGTGATAACGTGATAGTCTTAATTGGTCCACTTAACTAGTCTCTTCTGTGTAATAGCGAAGAAAGGAAAACTGTAGGAAATGTTGTTCTTTTTGAAATGCCACATGATGGAGCCTTTTATAATAAAATATTTTATATGTAGTACATTTGGATGCTGAGTTACTTTAGCAGCTCTTCCAGTACTGACTTTCTTAGGGAAAAACAGCAATAATAAGAGCTAATGTGTACTGAACACTTATGCCAGGTGCTGAGCTGAGCATTTCACACATCCCATTTCGTCAGGACCCAAGTCTGGTAATAATGCCATTTTTGGTCGTCTCACAGAGGATTTAGGTTAATGGAAGTGCCCTGTGTCACACTGCCAGTAAGCGGCAGAGTGGGGTTTGAGCCCAGGTTTCCTGGCTCCAAGACCTAGGTTCCTACACACCCCACCAAACAGCTCAGTGTAAAGAGTTTTCCAGACTCTGAATGAAGACTTGTACTTCTCACGTTCAGAGGTTGTCTCTGTCAACCCATGTGCCCAAAAGAAAGCTCTGGTTGTTTAAACAGCAGCTTTCTACCCGTCTGGGCATCCTTCTTATCTCCCTCTCCTGAGAACTAGCCCAGGAGGAAGCTCGGTGCAGCTTGTCCTCTGCCCCCAGAACTGACAGGCTGTGTAAACATGTCCCCCTGGAAGGGGAAAGTGACTCTATGCAGCCCAGAAAAGCAGTGCAATGAATAAGAAATGCCCAGGGGATAATGCACGGTTGAAGATGGGACACAGGAGGGGAATGGAGACCTATGGGGTCAGGGTCTTGACCATGAAGTGAGTGTCCGGGAAAACAAGTCCAAAGGAAGCCTTCCTGCTATTGGTGGGCATGGAGCCAGCCTGCTGGATGTCAAACCTGGTGGGAAGAAAATTCCCAGGCCCATATGTTTCCTAATAAGCTCTGGTGGAGAGGGAAGGGATGACAGGCAGTGATCACCTTCTTATCTCAAGATTGGCAGCAGCAACTAAAGTCCCAAACTTTCACTTTCCTTATGCAATGCATTATTAAAAGGGGAGATGTTGGGATCGGCTTTGTGGCATGGGACACCCGGAGGCCTGGTCCGTTCCCCAGCCCTCTCCTGAGCTGACTCATGGCTCTTTGTGTCTCATGTCCCTGGGCTGGGCTTGCTTTCCTGTTACTCTCTGTGCTTCCTCCCAGCCAGAGGATAAATGGGAGGAAAACAAAAGAGCAAGGACCCAGATGAGTTGAGACATGACTTTGTGGAAGAGCTCTCAATCTGGCTTCTGATAGACACCTTTTGGGACGTCTCCCTAGTCTAGACCCTCCATTGGGGGAGAAGGAGTTGTGGGGCTTGGGTGGGCTGATGGGTGGTCCCCAAAGGTATCAGACCCTAATCCCTGGAACCAGTGATTATCTTCTTGTAAAGTTTTTGCAGCTGTGATTAAATTAAGGCTTGGAGATGATGGGATTGTCCTGGATTTGCCAGGTGGGCTCTTAATGCCAACCACAAACGTCCTCACAAGCAAAAGGGGGAGAGTATAGTCACAGAAGAGAAGGAGGTAATGTGATCCCAGAAGCAGAGATGAGAGTGATGAATCTACAAGTCCAGGAATGCTGGCAGACACTGGAATCAGGAAGAAGCAAGGAACAGATTCTCCCCTAGGGCCCCTGAAGGATGCAGCCCCCTGCTGACACCTTGATTTCAGACCAGTTAATATGATTTTGGGCTTCTGGACTCCAGAACTGTGAGAGAACAAGTCTCTGTTGTTACTGGTCACCAAGTTTGTAACAATTTGTTAGAGAGTTCATAGGAAACCAATAAAGGGCTCAATCTTCAACTCACTAGAGGCCCTTCTTTGGCCTCAACAGTTCATGACTCTTCCCACAGATGGGAGTGCAACGGAAATAGCATGTAGGAACCCTGTTTGTATGCCTGGAAATGATCAAGTAGAAAATTATTCAGAAGATTATAATGGATATGTGGTGGTATACAATATAGAGCATAGGCTCACCTCTTTCTAAAATGAAGGCAGAGAGAATATTAGCTGGAAACTTTAACCCCAGGTTTGGAGTCCTAAATAGTGCCTCAAGGCAAGGAAATTCTCTGCAGTATTGAGTTAAAACCACCTGTCAAAGCAGGAGGCCACCGTCACTCAAAATTCCCCAAAGCCCATTTGTCCGGTTTGCTTGTTCGTTCAGAGCTAGTATTATCATCCTCAGGACTCTCTCTCTTTGGACTAGAAAAGAAGAAAAGAAGAAAAAGGAAGGAGAGAGAAGAGGAAGGAAGATGAATAGAAGGGGAAGGAAGGGAGGGAGAAAAGGAAGGAGGGAAGGGAAGGGAAAGGAAATGAAGGGAAGGGAAGCGAGGGGAAGGGAGGAGAGGGAAGGGGAAGGAAGGGATGAGGAGGGGAGGGGAGGGGAAGAAAGGAGAGGGGAGGGAAGGAAAGGGGAGAGGGAAGGAAAGGGGGGAGGGAAGGAAAGGGGGAAGGGAAGAAAGGGGGGAGGGAAGGAAAGGGAGGGAGGAAAGGAAGGAAGGGAGGGAGAAGGAAAAAGGGAGACGCTAAGACGGCAAGAACCAGAAGATTCTAGTTCTTTTCTTTCCTCTCAATCATGTTTTTGTTCCTAAAGTAAATATAAAAGCACAAAGATGGGGGAAATGGAAGTAGCAACCCACATGGCCCCAGGGCTATCAGCGAGCAGCAAGAAGAAATATGAATGAATTCTGGTTTTTTAAAGCCCCATTCAGCACTCCCACCCTACTCAAAAGGACAGATCTCAGCATCTTGTTGGGATTATGTGACCTCCATGCTCTCAGGTTGCAGCTGATTGGATCTGAGGTATGTATCCAGGATACCCAGGGAGAATCAATCAGAAGCTGAGTTTGGCTAGGCAAGTCTTTCCCAGGAGCCAGGCTTGGGATAGAGAGTTCAGCTGAGTGATGTGGTCTCAGGGGTTAGGTGACTGTTTGGGGGCCATCAGGATGGGCCACAGACAAGTGAAGCAGAAGAAGCCACTCTGCAGAGAGAGAATGGAGCTAAATGCTCAAAGACGCAGCCATGAAAAATGAGCTTCAGAGACTGCTCCCTCCTGATGACTTTCTGGTCCTTGGGAAGCCAAGCTGTACTGAGAGATGGTGTCCCCCAATCAATTTCCTTCTTTAATGTTAATCTTTTTTTTTTTTCTTGACATGGAGTTTTGCTCTTGTAGCCCAGGCTAGAGTGCAGTGGCATGATCTTGGCTCACTGCAACCTCCACCTCCTGGGTTCAAGTGATTCTCCTGCCTCACCCTCCCAAGTAGCTGGGATTACAGGCATGTGCTACCACACCCGGCTGATTCTGTATATTTAGTAGAGACGGGGTTTCACCATATTGGTCAGGCTGGTCTCGAACTCCTGACGTCAAGTGATCCACCTGCATTAGCCTCCCGAAGTGCTGGGATTACAGGCATGAACCACTGCACTGGGTCAGCTTTGACCTTGAGTTAAACTGAAATCCTTGAGGACAGAGCTGCGTTTCCATTGTCCACAGTGCTGGGCCCATAGTTGGTACTCCACCTAACCGGGATTTTGGTTTTCCCTTTCCTCTGACTGGCTGCAGTTCTGGTGAAGGGGTGCCAGGAGCAGGTGATTAAGGCACAAGACTGGGGCATGACTGTGACTGCAGTGTAGACCACTGCCTGGGGAGTGCAGTGGAACCAGCTGGACCTATCCATTTCCACGAACGCTTACTGAGCTCCTCTTAGGCCTCAGGCACGGCTCTAGGCTCCAGGATATAGCAGTGAAGCTAAAGCCTGCTCTTCATGGGAAAGGTTCATCCGTGGGCATTGATTCCCAAAGCAGGTCCTATGGCCTTGTGTGACAATCACCTTTGGGTGATCATTCTGAACTGACTAGTAGAACTGGGTGCAATACATTTGAAAGCTGCAGGGTAACCATGTGCACAGAGTAAGCCAGTCCTGCAGGAAGAGATGAAGGAAGCAGAAATGTGTGGAGGAAACAGCCCTTCACAGAAAGAGACAGCTTTGCTGCTTTGCGGTTCCTGGTTGGGGAGCCTGGCCACACACCATGGCCTTCGGGTATACGCAATGCCCCAGTCTGCTCTCAATCCTGCCTATCTGTGCTTAAGCAAGCTGGAGTGGGCTTCTGTCATTTGAAGCCACATGTCCTGAAACGACTCAGTTCTGCATGGACAAGCATGAGATGGCAAAGCTGAAATCAATCCACAAGCGTCCTGAGATACTGAAAATGGGACACAGCTGCATTGCTGGAAATTCACGAATCAACTGAACCACCGGCTCTAAAAGGCAGTCCACGAAAAGCCCTTCTGAGGATTAGTGGACATATTTCTTGTTCTAAAGGCCCTGACAAGCACCATCTAGCTCCTAGGACAAACCGTGCTGTCTATTCCGGTGTGGTGTTACGGAAGGACAGCCCCTGTTATGTCTGCAAGCACGGAGGGTGGGAGAAAGGTTTCCCATCTGAGCCTCAATCTCTTCGCCAGCAAAATGGAGGTTCCTCATTTTGTGAGGAATACCTGAAACCAACATAGGTAAAGTGTCCAAGCTGCACCTGGCACAGAGAAAGCAAGGAGGCCGGGCATGGGTGGCTCACGCCTGTAATCCCAGCACTTTAGGAGGTCAAGGTGGATCACTTGAGGTCAGGAGTTCAGGACCAGCCTGATCAAGATGGTGAGACCCCTTCTCTACTAAAAATGCAAAATTTAGTCAGACATGGTGACACATGCCTGTTCCTTGCTAATTGGGAGGCTGAGGCACGAGAATCATTTGAATCTGGGAGGCGGAGGTTGCAGTGAGCTGAGATCGCACCATTGCACTCCAGTCTGGGTGGCAGAGTGAAACTGTTGGAAGGAAGGAAGGGAGGGAGGGAGGAAAGGAGGGAGGAGCTGTGACGAAGTCACAATCGGATGGAAAATTGACCTGAGATGGAAGCACTTCTAGCATGAGTCTCACACTCATTTCTACAAGTGTGTTCTGAGAAAATTCACCAGATGCCACAAGTCTGTGAGGCATCTTCACAGCCGGCTTCAGGGAAACAGCAGCAGGGCTGCGCAACGAGAGCCAACTGAGGCAGCCCCCTGGGTCAGCCTGGCCCAGGGCGTGGTTTCTCCGTCATGGAGAGTGTACATGTTAGTCCATTTGGTTTGGTTTTCAGTCTAATGCCATGTTGTCAGCACACTCAGAAGGGAGCAGCTTGTCTTAAGACCATGACTCTTAGGAGGCCACAGCTGTCAGGACTTTCCATTCCCTGGCAATTCCTCAAGTGTGTTCTGCTGGGTGTTAATGGGTGGGTGTGGGAAAGGTTCCTAATTAGATACATTTGGAAATCCCCGAGCTAAACAAAGTCTGTGCATTTAACACTTTATTGTGCACCTACGAGCCAGCAGGAGAAAGCTGTGCGCTTGTCTCTTCGCAGCAATGCAGCTGACCTCGGAAATGATGTCCAAGAACGCCTGAAGCTGAGATGGAAAATGACAGCACCATGTGCCAGATGCTCTGGATAAAGCTGCAAAAAAATGGACCAAGTCCTTGCTGACAGAGGTGATATTCTGGGTGGAGCCAGAACAAATGCTGAAAAATACGTACATGGTATAATGTCAGAAAATAAGAAGAAAAAGCAGGATGAAGAACAGGAGGTGACGGGCTCACTTTCATGGTGATCAGGAAGAGCCTCTAGGGGGTAACACTGAAGAGAAGCAGGAAGTAAGCCCCGTGGGCATCTGGGCTCAGAGAATTCCAGAAAGCCTCTCATATGCTCATGTGCATTATAAATCTCAAAGGAGGCACTGCAGGACATAACATTTGCCAAACCAATTTAACACAGGCCCCCTTTCCCACAAAGCCTTTTCCATGGCCAGCATTCACAGAACACACAACAGGGAATGATGATGGAGCCAAAGCCAATCCTTCTACAGTGGGAAGAAATGGGCCCAGAGAAGACTAAACACTTGTCCAAAGTCCCACAGCTTGTGGACAGAGATATCTGTTCGCCTCCTCACTGGGTGGCATTCAGATCACAGATCACCAGCTAAGGCAAGCCACCAAGATCGCCCCAGCACCTGACAATCCGTGGGAGATGGTCAAGACCATGGATCCAGGACAAGGCAGACACAGGTGCCTGGGGCCTCCCGGCTCTCAGACCCACTGCAGACCTGCCTGTGTCCACCTCCTGATCAGGAAGTGCCTCTGAAGGGAAGCTCGCCCCCTCATGACAGCCTTCCACCGTGAAGAGGCATGGATGCTTCTCTGAGCTTTTGCCATTGGTGTGGGTGACAGTTTGCCCTCTGGGGTGGTTTTCGAGTCGCTTCCAGCTCATTCCTTCACATCAGGCTACCAGGAGAAAGCTGTCCCTGTCTCTTCGTAGCAAAGCATCTAGGAAATGATGTCTGAGAATGCCTGAAGCTGAGCTGTGACAGTGAGCTCCAACACATGCATCTCAGATTCTCCAGTCATGGATAGAGAAGTCAGATACCAGCTGTCCTCAGATCCCGAAGAGCAAGCTGGCCAGGAGAGGGAGGAAAAGACCCCAAGAGTCAGAGGAAGAAACAATACGTGGATGCAACCGTCCAGAAAAGCCACTGGAGAGAACACACATCCCCACACACCAGAGGCCTTGAAAACAGGGCCCTGGCAACAGAGGTTTCCTCAGGGCTAACCAGGCCACCTGCCACGTGCATTTCCTCCATACCAATGCCCCAGGGGACAAGCAGTCCTTGGAATTCTGCACAGTCCAGGAAGGCAGTCAGATGGAACACACGTCCGTACAAACCAACCAACCCCCAGATGCAACGTATACAATGAAACATTCTTCATACCCAGTAAGGCTGTTAAATAGTTGCACCAACACCAGAACTCTCCGTTTCACCTTAGGTCAGTGACTCTCCACCAGGACTGATTTTGCACCCGGGCAGCACTTGGCAATGTTACAGTGGTGGGGGGAGGCTACGGGCATCTAGTAGGCCAGGGATGTTGCTAACCCTCCTGCAATGCCCAGGACGGTCCCCACAGCAAAGAATGATCCTGCCCCAAATGTCACTAGTGGGGAGGTTGAGAACCCCTACCCTACATGCTCTTGGGCAGTGGGGACTGAGGTCATACAGCCTGATCACTCAGTGTAGACCCCGTCAAAAAAAAGCAAGAAACGGTCATCCTTGCATTGCTTATCATTTTTCTTTTAAAAACCTGTCAAGACTGTTTTCTCTCCTTCCCCCATCCCAGAACTGTCCATCAAATTCTCCACACCATGGTATAAACAGATTTCTCTTCCTTTCTCCTTTTCTCCATCCATTCTCAGCCCAACATCTGTTCATTAAAAACCTGACATGTATTAACTATAATATAAAGGGCGTGGGAAAGATAATGGCATAATACTTGCAAACTCAAATGGATTCTGAGAAACTTTAGACTATTGAAAACCGTCCTTAAAACCAATGAAAGGTACGTAACAAAATAAAATGAATGGAACACAATTTCGGAAGCAAAAATTATAGCGTGACTTTTTCTGGGTTATAAATCTTCTTAGAAGAACAGTATCGGATAATACAGCATGTTTCTGAGACATAAGCTAGGCTTAGTACTTTGTCTTGTGGGGTTTTTTTCTTTTTTTTTTTTTGGTTTTTTTGGTTTTCTTTTTAAGATGGAGTTTCACTCTTGTTGCCCAGGCTGGAGTGCAATGGCGCAATCTCGACTCACCACAACCTCCGCCTCCCAGGTTCAAGCGATTCTCCTGCCTCAGCCTCCCGAGTAGCTGGGATTGTAGGCATGTGCCACTGTGCCTGGCTATTTTTTTTTTTTTTTTGCATTTTTAGTAAAGACAGGGTTTCCTCCATGTTGGTCAGGCTGGTCTCGAACTCCCAACCTCAGGTGATCTGCCCGCCTTGGCCTCCCAACATGCTAGGATTATAGCCTCTTTTTTTTTTTTTTTTTTTTTGAGACAGGGAGTCTCACTCTGTCACCCACGCTAGAGTGCAGTGGCACGATCTTGGCTCACGGCAACCTCTGCCTCCTGGGTTCAAGCAATTCTCCTGCCTCAGCCTCCCAAGTAGCTGGGATTACAGGCACCCACCACCACGACTGGTTAATTTTAGTAGCAATGGGGTTTCACCATGTTGGCCAGGCTGGTCTTGAACTCCTGACCTCAGGTGATCGACCCACCTCAGCCTCACAAAGTGTTGAGATTAAAGGTATGAGCCACTGTGCCTGGCTGTTTTTTTTTTTTTTTTTTTTTTTTAAATCAGCACAAATGCAGTAGAGAAAAAACAGGAACATACATTTTATAGAAGTTGGGACATATGATGGCAATAATTTTATTGACTTTAAAAGGTAATCTTAAGTTTATTTAAAACATCCATTGAATCAATGAAAATGTCAAGGAGGGGTTGGGCACAGTGGTTCATGCCTGTAATGTCAGCACTTTGGGAGGTCAAGGCAGGCAGATGACCTGAGGTCAGGAGTTCAAGACCAGCCTGGCCAACATGGTGAAACCCCGTTTCTACTAAAAATACAAAAATTAGCTGGGTGTGGTGGTACACGCCTGTAATCCCAGCTACTCTGGAGGCTGAGGCAGAAGAATTGCTTGAACCCGCGAGGTGGAGGTTGCAGTGAGCTGAGATCCTGCCACTGCACTCCAGCCTGGGTGGCAGAGCGAGACCCTGTCTCAAAAAACAAATGCAAGGAGAAATCAGGACGAAAATTCTAGCTGCTATTTGGGATAAACCTTGATTTTCATGTTTATTTTTCCAGTTAAAAAAGTTTTAATGCCTAAAATTTTTCCAATGACTGAAAGTAGCAAAAATCGTCCACTAATCTTCCCTTAGGCCAATAATAGAAAGTTCTCATGGGGCAAAATAGGAACTAGGAATAAGACCAGAGGGGGAGGAGTAGAACACCACTGAATAAGTCCTATGTGTATGTTGAAAGCAGACTCTCCCATGCTCCTACTTCCTATAAAGTCAGTTTCATAGATGTGTACATTATCATATGCCCCTCCACTGAACAAACACTGAATTAGTGGCATGTGATTTTATCTCCGTGAATTGATCCAAGTCTAGGTTTCTGAACCTTAGCACTCCTGACATTTTGGGCTGGGTAACACTGACACTGGCGAGGCATGGGGAGGTAGAAGGCTGTTCTGTTCCTTACAGGAAGTTTATAGCATCCCTAGATGCCAGAAACACTGCCCACGTGTGGCAATCAAAAATGTCCCGAAGCATTGTCAAAAGTCTTCTGGGGGGCCTGGGACGGAGGTAAATGCCCATGGTTAAAAACTGTACAAACTGTAGCTTTAGGTCTACTGGGGCGGGGGGCAGGATATAGTATGGAGAAGGAGAAAAAAGAGATTGTCATCTGAGTGGCAATTTCCATGTCTGAAAAATGAAATATTGATTATTGTGTTGGGCCACAAGTCTGGGAGAATCAAATGAGTTAAATTATATGCTACAAAATGCTACAAAAAGTAGAATTTTAAGGAGAAATGGTTCTAGAGTTCATCTTCTTCAGCTTTCTTGTACAGGAAAGGAAAACGGAGTAAAAAGATATTTGCCTAAAGACCACATTAACACTTTGCAAACACAGATGATTATAATGAAATGTTGAGTTGTTCCCACCCAGAAAACAAACAACAGGAGCCAAACAAAATGGACCCCCTAAGGTGGCACCATGTGAGCATCAAACCAGATGGACCCCCTGAGGTGGCACCAGGTGAGCATCAAACCGAATGGAGCCCCTGAGGTGGCACTAGGTAAGCATCAAACTAGATGGACCCCCTGAGGTGGCACCAGTTGAGCATCAAACCAAATGGTAACTTCGATGGATTGAAACACACCTACATATTTCCAAATCAAATATTCCTAATGATACTTTTAAAAACTCATTGGTCACTTTGGGAAGCTGCTTGTTACTCTGAATATTGATACATAAAGAATCCATCATTTATTCTGCCTTTCCTGAACAAACTGTATTTTATGGCAAACATGTAGTTGGCCTGGCACAGTGGCTCACACCTGTAATCCCAACACTTTGAGAGGCCGAGGCTGGAGGATGCTTGAGCTCAGGAGTTTGAGACCAGTCTGGGTAACATGGAGAAACCCCATCTCTACAAAAAGTTTAAAAATTAGCTGAGTGTGGTGGTATATGCCTGTGGTCCCAGCTACTGGGGAGGGTAGGATGGGAGGATCACTTGAGCTCAGGAGGTTGAGACTGCAGTAAGCCATGATTGTACCACTGCACTCCAGCCTGGGCAACACAGTGAGATCCAGTCTCAAAAATAATAATAACAGTTGATGAAGAAAATTCACTAATAGTTGATGAAGAAAAATTCTAGCAATAATTACCAAAGGAATATCAGAAAGATCGCTATTCTGTAACCCCAAAGGAAGGAATGGATCTAGGAAATGATTTTCAAAGAATGCTAAAACTATTATGTAAAAAGCTGATGAGGCCAGGCGCAGTGGCTCACACTGGCAATCCCAACACTTTGAGAGGCTGAGGCAGGAGGATCACATGAGGTCAGGGGTTCGAGACCAGCCTTACCAACATGGTGAAACCCTGTCTCTACTAAAAATACAAAAATTAGCTGGGCATAGTTGCACTTGCTGTAGTCCCAGCTACTCAGGAGACTGAGGCAAGAGAATCGCCTGAACCCGGGATGTGGAAGTTGCAGTGAGCCAAGATCTTGCTACTGCACTCCAGCCTGGGCGACAGAAGGAGACTCCATCTAGAAAAAAAAAAAAAATGTTGGTAAGCCCAAGTGTCCACTGATGAATGAATGGACAAACAAAATGTGGTCTATGTATATAATGAAATATTATTCAGCCTTAAAACAGGTGGAAATTCTGACACATGCTACAACATGAGGAACCCTGAAGACATCATGCAGAGTGAAATAAGCTCGTCACAAACACGCATACTGTGTGATGCCACTTATCGGAGGTATCCAGAATAGCCAAACTCATAGAAACAGAATGATATTTCTCAGGGCCTGGGAGGAAAGAGAATTACAGAGTTAGTGTTTAGTGGGTAAAGAGTTTCAGTTTTGCAAGATGAAAAAGTTCTAGAGATTGGTGGCACAATGATGTCAATGTACTTAACACTACGGAACTGTATGCTAAAAATGGTTAACATGGTAAATTTTATGTTATGTGTATTTTACCACAATTAAAAATAAAAATTGGCCAGGCCTGCTGGCTCATGCCTGTAATCCCAGCAATTTGGGAGGCCAAGGCAGGAGGATCACTTGAGGTCAGGAGGTTTGAGACCAGCCTGGCCAACACGATGAAACCCCGTCTCTACTAAAAATATAAAAATTAGCCAGGCGTGGTGGTGTGCACCTGTAGTCTCAGCTACTTGGGAGGCTGAGGTGGGAGGATCGCTTGAACCCAGGAGGTGGAGGTTGCAGTGAGGCGAGATCTCACCACTGCAGTCTAGCCTGGACATCAGAGCAAAACTCTTATCTCAAAAAAATAAAATTAAAAATTAAAAGTCACTGGAGAAAAATTTGATGGGAACTTTATGATGGACAGATCAGCCTGTTAGCACTAATTCTACTGAGCCCATCTTGGCACCATTAAAAATGGGCCAACCAAGATGTTATATGTTCACGATGTGATACAGGAGGAATCACACAGCCTGCCTAGGAAATATTCTTGACAACAAGAAGACCGAATCTCATCAGGCCTCAAGATTTAACTCTTAGTTTGCAGGTACCATGGAGAAGAGAGGAACATGTTAGTTGAAACTATGAAGAAGCAATCAGTCAAATCTAGGGTGCAAATATTCTATAGGATGAAACACCCAGTTTCTCCAACAGATCAGTGATATGAAAAACGCAGGGGATGCTATTATGGAATAAAAAATATTTCAAAGACATAACAACCAAACACAATGTGTGGATGGCGTCTAGATCCCGATGTCAACAGATCATCAACACAAGGGCATCTCTGAGAGATCAAGAAAATGTGAGCATGGATGGGTGTTAGATGATATTCAGAAACTGTTACTAGTATTGTTAATGTGACAGTATCATAGAGGGTAACATAAAGGGGGGAAAAGCTCCTTTTAGTTAGGAAGGATTTATGTGTGAAATGACACAATGTGCTTTAAGTTAATCCAAAAGAAAGTTAGTTAATCAAGAAGGAAGAAAAAAGTGATAAAACAAGATTGGAAAAATACTGAAGCTAGATTATGGATATATGGGATTAATGATACTCTTTTCTCTACTTTTGTGTTTTATGTTTCAAAAAAACTCCATTAAAAACCCCAACTTTTTTCCATAGAAAAGCAACAAGTTTATATTAAAAACTATAACTCTCTTCTATAATATATTTCTAATGCAGATGGGAAGATTAATCCGATTTCTAGCTACTACTTCTAGCCCACAAACTACTAGCATTTTTAAAAATTCAACTTTTATTTTAGACACAGTGGGTACATTCACAGATTTGTACATGGGAATATTGAATGATGCTGAGGTTTGGAGTATGGATCCTGCCACACTGGTAGTGAGCATGGCACCTGATGGATAGTTTTTAACCCACCTGCCCCCACACCCTCTAGGAGTCCGCAGAGTCCATGGTCCCTATACATTTATGTCTATGTGTACTCAATGCTTAGCTCCCTCTTCTAAGTGAGAACACGCAGTATTTAGTTTTCTGTCCCTGCGTTCATTTGCTCAGGATTATCACCTCCAGCTCCAAGCATGTTGCTGCAAAGGACATGATCTCATTCTTTTTTTTTTTTTTTTTTGAAACAGAGTCTTGCTTTGTCGCCCAGGCAGGAGTGCAGTGGTGGGATCTCGGCTCACTGCAACCTCTGCCTCCCAGGTTCACGTGATTCTCCTGCCTCAGCCTCTTGAGTAGCTGGGATTACAGGTACACACCACCATACCCAGGTACTTTTTGTATTTTTAGTAGAGACGGGGTTTTAACATGTTGGTCAGGCTGGTCTCGAACTCCTGACTTTGTGATCCACCCGCCTCGGCCTCTCAAAGTGCTGGGATTACAGGCATGAGCCAATGAGTACGGCCAGGATCTCATTCTTTTTTATGGCTGCATAGTATACCATAATGTATATGTACCACATTTCCCTTATCCAATCTACCACTGATGGGCACCTGTATTGATTCCATGTCTTTGCCATAGTGAATAGCACAGTAATGAACTGACAAATGCATGTGTCTTTTTGGTAGGATGATTTATTTTCTTTTGAGTATATACCCAGTAATTAGATTTCTGGAAGACACCCAATATTTTTAAGTAAGTAGCCCCAAAGGAACATATACACACACAACATAGGCAGAGCTAGCTATAACCAAAGTATAAGAAAATGAGGAAGCCAGGGATTCCTGGGGATAGATACCTCCATCAATGTGGAGAGTTAACAGGTGCAGGAGATGAGAAGTCAGACTTCAGGCCTTGGCAAACTGAGCTAGCAAAATCTACAATGCCCATATTAAGCCAGAACCTTGAAAGGTGGCCTATATCCCGAGAAAGGGAGGGCTTTAAGTCTATTTTTCTGGACTGCCAGAAAAGAGAGCCTATGAGCTCTTCAGGGGTTCTGGAGGGGAAAATTAACAATGTCCGCAATAATAACGATGATTATCAACCCTGAGGATTTGTAACCACATGGGACTAGGAATTCGTTTAACACTCTGTGCATTCAAGGGGTAAACTCCAAGCTGAGGAAGTAAATGTAAGGGGTCACAGGTTGGTAGCAGCTCTGGCATCCAAATGAAACAAAAAAAAAATCCTTCCTAGAGGAACGCAGCCAGGAATCCAACCACTCAGGACTCCCACAGATAAATTTCAATCAAAACCGAGATCACAGTCAAATTATTAGCCATCTGAGAAACAAGTCAGTATGAGCAAGAGTGAGCAGAAAGGACAAACAGTAGATTGAGACACTTCCTCGCACCCCAAGGATGTCAGGTGTTGGAATTCCCAGATACTGATTCTACTTTGTATCAAATCGTTTTTCAAAGAAAGATTTAAAAATGAGCAAGGAAAGGCATGATCAAAATGGCCGGGCTCATCATCTGTAATCATCAGAGAAATGCAAATCAAAACCACAATGAGATACCATCTCACAACAGTCAAATGGCTATTGTTAAAAAGTTAAAAAAAAAAAAAAAAAACCAAACAGAAGCCGGCAAGGCTGTTGAGAAAAGGGAACGCTTATACACGGTTGGCTGGAATGTAAATTAGTTCCACCACTGTGGAAAGCAGTTTGGAGATTTCTCAAAGAACTTAAAACAGAGCTCCCATTCGACCCAGCAATCCCATTGCCAGGTACATACCCAAAAAGACACGTACGCTCCGAGGAGGCCATTATCCTAAGCAAATTAACATAGGAACAGGAACCCAAATACTGCATGTTCTCACTTAGAAGTGGAAGCTAAACATTGAGCCCACAGGAACATAAACATGGGAACAGTAAACACTGCAGACTACTTGAGTGGGGAGGGAAATGGAGGAATGGGTTGAAAAACTACCTATTTGATACTATGCTCACTACCTGGGCACAACGTGCCCATGTAACAAACCTGTACATCTATCCTCTATATCTAAAATAAAAGTTGAATTTTTTTTCTTTTTTGAAACAGAGTCTCACTCTGTTGTCCAGGCTGGAGTGCAGTGGCATGATCTCAGCTCACTGCAACCTCCGCCTTCCGGGTTCAAGCGATTCTTGTGCCTCAGCCTCCCGAGTAGCTGGGATTACAGGCACCTGCCACCACGCCTGACTAAGCATTGTATTTTTAGTAGAGACAGGGTTTCACCATGTTGGCCAAGCTGGTTTCAGACTCCTGACCTCAAGTGATCTTCCTTCCCAAAGTGCTGGGATTGTAGGCATGAGCTACCATGCCTGGCTAAAAGCTGAATTTTTTTAATGGCCAGGCATTTGACCTCAGAACTTTGTGGGAACACAGGGAGTACTATTTGACCCCTGTACTTTTGGCACTTCCATTCTGGTGGGATAAACAGATCCACATAATTGAAATGCATCAGGGGTAAAAACTCAAGCAGTTATAGAACATGAGAAGGAATAAGAATAAGTGCGTCGGGCAAGGAGGACCCAGGCTGTATCTAGAGGCGGCAGCCTCTCCACATGCCTCACAGATTATTGCTCTGTGCGCAGGAACAGAGCCCAAGTATTGCCAGATGTTCCAGTTTCCCCAGAAAAGACATAAATCCAAATTGTAAAGTAAATCAACACGGTTTGTACATGTTAGCCACTGTAGGAGACATCTGAAGCTTCTGCCACCCAATATTGATTCACCGTTCTTCTAAAATATTATGGTGTTACATATGATTCCCCTTTGGAGACCACCTATTCTCAGCCCAGTCTCAGTCTCTTCCTGGTAAAGCTGAGTCCACCTCTGGCTGCAGGGATGGGCATGTGACTCAAGCTTGGCCAATCAGAGCAGAGCAGTCCCCTGGACCATACTAATTGGCTTAGAAGTGGGTCAGTGATTCAATCAGAGAAAATGAGAAGCCATGAGGCCCTTGGGGGAATCTTAGGAAAAAATTCTCTCTTATTCCCTTGGGATCCAAAGCTGAGAAGATGTAAGGGCTGGAGCTGCACCAGCCTTTTTGTGACCATTATACAGAGATTCTGTCTGTGGCTAGACCCACATGGTCAAAAACATTGCTGAGGAGGTAGAGAGAGACTGAGGCCTGATGACATTACTTGGGCCCTGCAGACTTTTCATTTATAGAAACAGGTTAATTTGCTTTCATGCTGAAGCTAGTTTGAACCATGTAGGGTCCAGCCCTCCAGGGTCCTGTGAGTCCCTCTCTACAGGTCTGGAGACGAGAAACTGTGGAAATAAAAGACACAAGATACAGAGATAGAGAAAAGAGAGTTTGGACCCAGGGGTCCGCTACCAACAAAAGCACAGAGTCCAGCAGTGGCCCCGAGTGCCTGGACGCTCTGACTTTTATTGGGTACACAGCAGGGGGCAGGGTAGGTAGGATGAGGTAATGGTGGTCAGTGACAGGGTCAGGTGTATCACGTGTCTTGGAGACAGGGGCCCAAGACTTTGAAGAAGCTGAGGTGAGGAGAAAACCTAAGGCATCAGCACTTTTTTCATACTTGTCAAGAAGTAACAAGGTCACTAAGATTTATGTTACTATTACTAATTCTTATCTTCTAAGAAAAAGAGGAACCAGGTGCAGAAGCAGAACTTGAAAGTAGCCATGGAACGTGACCACTGAAGCACAGCACCACATAGAGACAGTTAAGTCCCCGGATGTCTGTGGGCCTCCCTGACAGCTGTCAGGCCTACCACAAGAGCTTGGAAGAGCGGAGTTTTCTCTTCACTCCCCTGAGGAAGGAGACATCTTGGCCACCTTGGATGTCTCCTTCCCTAGCTGGCTAAACAACAGGCGCTTTCACAGCACTGACACTGTCACACAGCCAAGGCGTCCTCCAGCAGCCCTTATGCGGGCGTGACAGAGGACTCAGAGCATCTTGCCTTAAGGTCATCTTTTCTAATGCCACTTCAGTCCCATACTTCTTGACCTGAGACTTATTAGTAAGATTAAATGTTATATGATTATATATATGTATATATTTGTGACTACATATGAATAGCTATATGATATTTATTTTATATATATAGGAATAACTATATAACTATATCTCTAATTCATTTCTAATTCTGTTATATGAGAACATGCTGAGGCTTCAGACCTTGCCTTGGCTCTTGCGGGGTCCCCCCTACAGAACTCGGCTCTGATAAGGTTTGGCTGTGACCCCACCCAAATCTCATATTGAACTGTAGTTCCCATAATCCCCACATGTCGTGGGAGGGCCCCGGGGGGACCTTCATGCTGTTCTCCTGGTAGTGAGTGAGTTCCCCGCGACCTGATGGTTTTATCAGGGCCTTCCTCCTTCGCTCGGCACTTCTCCGTGCTGCTGCCAGTGAAGAAGGACGCATTTGCTTCCCCTTCCACCATGATGGTCAATTTCCTGAGGCCTCCCTTGCCCTGCAGAACTATGAGTCAATTAAACCTCTTTCCTTCACAAATTACCCAGTTCTCAGGCAGTTCTTTATAGCTCTGTGAAAATGGACTAACACAGGCTCTTTGTCCCTCCACAGAAATAGGCTCTATCCTCCATCAACTAGTTAAAAGTAGTTTAACACACTGTGAAAGCCAAAGAAAGATGAAGGCTGACTGTGGCCTTCCATTTGCAGTTTCAGGACCTGGAACGACCTCCCTCTGTCCCACTGTTGCGTAGCCTCCTTCACTCCCCATCTTCCAGCTCTTGTTCCCACTGCTCCTTCCTCCTGCAATGCCTTTGTCTTCCCTGTCTCCCTCCTGAAATCCTACCCATCCTTCAAGACTCAGGTCAAATGGTTCCTTTTTCTTAGAGCCCTTTCTGAGCCCAAAAGCTCCATCCCATGTGGAAGCACGTCCCTCCCTCTCCAAGTCCAGCTCCTCTACCAGTCAGCCTCAGTCTCTTCCTGGCAGAGTTGGCTCCATCTCTGGCTGCAGGGATAGGCATGTGACAAACGCTGAGGTCATCTCAAACCAGACCAACAGGGAGCCCCTGGTGAGCACTCAGCCCTTCTACCGAGAATCCTAATGACCCAGGAACATTACTGACCCCCTTGTTACTTGACAATGTTTCAAATTCCAGAGCCGGATTAGAAGGGACAAGACTTAAGTTTCAAAAAACAATCTGTTCTTAGGAGAGGTCAGAAAACATAGTGAAAGGCGAGGATTTGGGTGAGGTATCGGAAAGAAAAGAACAGTTGTTCTGGACAAAAAAAGAGTCTATGTTGAGTGCAGTAAGGAAGGCAGAAAAACTGGACATATTTAAATCGAATGAAAAAATAAATAAACAAACCAAATGAAATGATTCAGAGGAAACCTGAGAAGCAATGTCCAGAGTCAGGGGACGGAGCGGCTCAGAAAGGAAGATCAGCAGCATGTGACGGGGATGACCTGAAACAGCAACATGCCTAAAATAGTAGCGCTGTTGAAACAAGAGGAGAATGCAGATGGCAGTGAGATGCTACAAAACCTCCAGAAACCCAGAGAGGTGACAAAGGCTGAGGTCATCTCAAACTAGACCAACAAGGAGGCCTGCTGTTGACTGGAAGCAGCTCTCTCAAAAGATAGGGATCATGTCAGTTTGCTGTTGGTGGAAACTCAGGGCCACCAAGGCCTTCTGGAATTTGCTACTCAATAAACAGACACAGGGGAGGGGCACAGGAGGCCAGGCAGTGGCTAGGTGTGCCCAAAGAGCCACCATAAGTCAAAGGGCAAAGTGAGCAGGGGTGTCAGCTTATAAGCCACCCCAGGCAGATACTCTCTCTTCTCACTGCCTAAACCCTGCCAAGGACCACAGAGCCTTGTACACAGCCTCTATGCCTCCTTCCCGAGGTCCAGCTGTTCCTTTATAGGATAAAACAACCGCCCCAGACCACCTCCAATCACAGAGGCTCTTAACCTTTGCTGGGGAGAAGTCTGGTTAAGGTTCTGGGCCCTCTTTCCAGAAAAATACACGTGGGCTCAGACACATCAAAGCTTCCTCCCGATTTCAGTTGTTTGCACCTTCCCTGGCGCCATCTTTAAGTCTCCTTGGACAACAGTCCTAAACTCACTCATTCATTTATTTTACCTTAAGAGATGGGGGTCTCACTAAGTCACCCAGGCAGGAGTGCAGTGGCGTGATCATAGCTCACTGCAGCCTTGAACTCCTGGACTGACACAATCCTCCTGCCCCAGCCTCCAGAGTAGCAGAGACTACTACAAGTGCATGCCACCACATCCAGCTAACTTTTTTATTTTTGTAAAAACAAGGTCTCTCTATGTTGCCTATGCTGGTTTCAAACTCCTGGGCTGACACAATCCTCTCTCCTCAGCCTCCCGAAGTGCTGGGATTACAGCTGTGAGCCACCATGCTCAGCCCCTAAACTCATTCATTTATTTTTTTTAAATCCTTATTGAATGTTGGCTGCATGTCAGGTACTGCTCTGAGCACCAGGGATGCTTGGGTGAACAAGAAAAGAATGGCCAGGAGTGGTGGCTCACGCCTGTAATCCCAGCACTTTGGGAGGCCAAGGCAGGCAGATCACTTGAGGTCAGGAGTTCGAGACCAGCCTGGCCAACATGGTGAAACCCCATCTCTACTAAAAATACAAAAAATTAGCTGGGTGTGGTGGTGGGTGCCTGTAGTGCCAGCTACTTAGGAGGCTGAGGCAGGAGAATCTCTTGAACCTGGAAGGCGGAGGTCGCAGCGAGTCGAGATTATGCCACTGCACTTCAGCCTGGGTGACAGAGCAAGACTCTGTCTCAAAACGAAAACAAAAACAAAGAACCTTCAGCACATGGAGTGTAGCTTCCAGGTTATATCCCAGCCATCCAACAATCAGAAAGTCTGGAGGTGCAGCCCAGGAACTTAGTGATTCTGACATGGAGGCAGGTTTAGGACCTCCTGTTCCAAGAAAGGCCTGGTCAAACTCCTTCTATAAGAAGAGAGGCGAGAATAATATTTGAAGGCATGTGCTCTAACTCAAGTATTCAGGCACTGCTGGGGGGTCTAGACTGGTACCAGCACTTTGCAAAAATGTTTGGCAGAATCTTTTAAAGCTGAGCCTCTGTTGAATCTGCAACTCAGCAACTCTACTCCAAGATCTGTATCTAATAGATAAGTGCACTCACGCATACCAAAGGATATATACAGTGGTGCCCAATTAGCCCTTGTGTTCACACCTCTGTGGAATCCTCTCCCCTTGAGTCAAGGCAGGACCTGCAACTTATTTTAAGGTGTAAAAAACAGCATAGGTGACGGGATGTAATTTCTGTGATTATGTTACATAAGATTATAACTTCCATCTCTCTATTGAGAGTCTATTGAGGGTCCAGAGTCACAGACTCTGTCTATTGACTCTTACTGGCATTGATGAAGGAGCCACCTTCCAGAAGGGCCTGCATGGCAAGAAACCAAGGGTGAGCTCAGCTGATACCCAGGAAGGAGCTGAGGCTCTCCTTCTGACAACCCTCAAGGAACTGAATGTTACCAATAAGAATGTGAGCTTCAAAATGGATCCAGCCAGGTGCAGTGGCTCATGCCTGTAATCTCAGCACTTTGGGAGGCCAAGGCGGGAGGATCACTTGAGCCCAGGAGTTCAAGACCAGCCTGGGCAACATAGTGAGATCTCGTCTCTACTAAAAATATATAGTGGTGCATGGCTGTGGTCCCAGCTACTCAGAAGGCTGAGGTGGGAGGATCGCTTGAGCCTGGGAGACCAAGGCTACAGTGAGTTCTGATCACACCACTGCCCTCCAGCCTGGACAACAGGAGAGACCCTGTCTCAAAAAAAAAAAAAAGAAAGAAAAGAAAAAGAAAGCAGATCTTTCCACCACCACAACCAGATCTATCCCCAGCTGAGCCTCAGATGAGACCCCAGTCCTGGCCAGCTCCTTGATTGCAGCCTGTGAGACCCTGAAGCAGAGTACCCTGCTGAGCCCTGCTCAATTCCTGATCCCCAGAAACAGTGAGATGATAAAAGTGGGTTGTTTTGAGTTGCTAAGTTTGTGGTAGTTTGTTAAGCAGCAATAGATAACGAACAGAATGGAATGCAACAGAACAGTGAGAATGAATGAACCACAGCTACTTGAAAGGACATGCTTGAATCTCCCCAACATAATGTTGAGCAAAAGAAACTAGACAGAAGATGGAATTTGTAGGATTCCATTGACATAAAGCTCAAAAACAGATAGAGCTGACCGAGCGTAGTGGCTCACATCTGTAATCCCAGCACTGCGGGAGGTGAGGCAGGTGGATCACCTGAGGTCAGGAGTTCGACCTCCTGACCAACACGGTGAAACCCCACCTCTACTAACAATACAAACATTAGCTGGGCATGGTAGCAGGTGTCTGTAATCCCAGCTACTTGGGAGGTGGAGGCAGGAGAATCTCTTGAATCCGGGAGGCTGAGGTTGTAGTGAGCCAAGATTACGCCATTGTACCCCACCCTGGGCAACAAGAGTGAAACGCTGTCTCAAAACAAACAAATAAAACAGAACTAATCCATGACATCGGAAGTCAGGAGAGAGGCTACCCCTGGGGGTGGGTAATGACTGGAAGGGGTCACAGGGAGACTTCTAGGGGTGCTGGTGATGTTTTGCTTCATGATCTGGATTCTGGTTAGCTGAGTAAGTACACTTAATAAAAATTCAAATGGTGTCTCAGCCCATTTGTAATGCTATAAAGTGCAATTATGAACTGAGACAAATGCGTATTTTCAATATGTATATTATCTTCGATAAAAAGTTTACAAAAAGTACAGCACTTTGTAGTCTAGCAGCTGGAGTTTGAATTCCAGAACCACCATTTGTAAGGTTTGTAACTGAGTAAGTTACTTGACTTTTCTGTGCCTCAGTTCCTCCTCCTGTATAATGAGTTGGGCTAAGAATTAAAACTGTGCATGACATGGTGGTGGGTACCTTGTTAGCCTTAAGAAATATGAGCTGATTTTGTTAACCACATTCATAAAGGTTCATTGTCACTCAGAAAAACATAGTAGAGGTTTGCCCACAGGCCTGGAAGTAGAATTTATGGAGTTGTCCAGCAGGTGCCACCCCATAGAGACTGCTGGGTTCCCAGGAATCACCTCAAGCTGTGACTACAGGAAGGAGCACACTCTATCTCTTATATCCATAGCCACATCTAGAAAGGTCTCAGAGCAGCCGGCCAGATGATACGAGACTAGTCGTCCAGAGATCAAGTTTATTCTGGAGTGGGACTGAGTCTTGATGCAAATCAAAGTTTCTCCAGAGTGTGTGTGACCCGGGTTGATATTGGGGCTCTCTTCCCACAGCATCAGAGGAAAAGAAAATAGGTAACAACTGCAGACACTCATAGACCTAGTTAGTTGTCCCAGCCACTGATCCACTCTTTGGTACATATTAACCCATTTAATCCTCTCAGTCGGTGCTGTTGTTATAACCATTTCACAGGCGAGAGAAGTGAGGCACAAACAAAATGCAACAAAAACCAGGCCCAAGACGGCGGCGGGGGGTTCAGCAAACTTTGCAATTTTTGAATAGATGGTACAGACAGAGCCCCACAGCAAAGCACAAGGAAACAAGGGGAACTAACTTTGAAGACCGATTTGAAAGATGAATGAATGGTCCAAACCAGCATTCAAGAGTCCACATGAGAGGAAGTGGCATGTTTTCTCATTTTCTGCCAGGGGAAAAGGCAAGGATGGCTACAGAAGGCCTCAGTTACTAGTGATTCTCTCCATGGTTTGAAATGATTTTTATGAGTCTGTGTGTGTGTGTGTCTGTATATAAAAATCTGTACTTCCTGAGCATATATGGCCGGGTTACTAACAGGCCGTGGAGTCTCTAGTGGGCCCTCTGCTCTCTGTCATCTGTCACCCTGCACAACAGCTGGGCTATTTCCTGCACTCATGTACTCTATCACTCTTGCTCTTTCTCTGGCTCTCTTTCATGCCACAGAGGCTGGGGAAGCATCCCCACCTCTCCTGGCCGGGGCTGGGGCCTGAAGCCAGCATTCATTTCATGTTGGAATGCAACATCAGGCAGCAGAGAGCAGCAGGAGAAACATCAGGCAGGTGTCTGAGGATGGAGCACATGGGTGGGCTCTCCCCAGTCGGGAACAGCCCAGGGAAGGTGGCTGGAAAGGAAGGAGATTTTATGGGGGCAGAAGTTCTGCAGGAACGAAGCCCAGTGCCCAATGTCAGCAGGGAATGTGGGTGGCAAGACTGAGCTGCCTCCTCTTGGCGTATGTCCCCTTCCCTCCCTGCCTGGGCACTGCCTGAGCCTTTGGACAGACAAGAGCGCAGGCTGCTCAGAAGTGAAAAAAAAGCAGGTGATGAGTGAGTGGCATCTTGTGATTGTGACAGCTGTCACCTGCAGGTCCCCATGGGAAATACCTTCCTTGTCACATTCATCTAGACTCAAATCCTGCCAGATTTTCTAGCTCTGTGAACCTTGGACACATTTCTCCCTATCTCTCAGCGTTATTTCCTACAATATGGGCTCGCTAGTCACCGAGAGTTCAATAAAAGATTAACTGTAGGCGCTACCGAAAAGCACAAATAATCTAGAAACACCTATTTTTTTTTTTCAGGGACAGTATTTTAAATGTCTCATCACTGTTGAATTGCAAGGTACAACTCTCCTACACAGTCCAGGAAATGGTATCATAAAGCCCTAAGTTATTGGGTATTTGATTTTCTGTTTACAAAATGAAAATGGATGATACGAAATCGGGTTTCAAGAATTTTGCACCCCTTGAGGTAACGGTGGCACCCTGAGGGACAGAGGATCCTGAATTAAGATTTGGCAACTCCAGCTTCACTGATTCTGAGTGTCAGCTTTGCTCTCAGTTTAGGTTTTTGTTGTTTCATTTTTTTCATTGAGAGATCAGCTAACAGCAACAGATGATCTCTCAAAGCCTGGTGAGGGTCACGGGCTGTTTCAGCTCATGGCCGGCCTGGGTTTCATTGGGGTCTGTTGGATAGTGAGCAAGTTTGTGTCCTGGGTTGCAGGAAAAGATGGCCAGGGGTAGATCTGTGTTACTTATAGTTAAATGATTACAAGCTTGCTTTGCTTTTTATACACTGAGATTTGTGCCATGGATCAAATATTGAATTTAGAAAACTCCAAACTATGGTGCAGTAAAATAAAAGCAGAGATCAAGTGGTAACAGGAGGTCTACAGTAAAGACCCTCTGAGAGCGCTTTAAACCGCGGGACGCTGTGGTGTGGTTGCAAGCCAGCCAAGACGGCTTTGGTCCCACGATCTCTTCCCAACATAGGGTCTGCATGAGGGTCTCGTAAAGAGGGCTTGTGCAAGAACTCCGGGAGGGAATGCAACCTCTGCTCACAAGACTCGGGAGGGTCTTTGCAGATGGGAGCTTGCAGGACGGGAAAGCCTTGCAGGGCAGTGATAACCAAATGCCACAGGCTCTGCCGATGTTCCCAGAATATGGAGTAATTCTGATTGCTCTGTGTCCGCAGTGCTCAGGAGTTAAAAGCCCCTTGATGCATTGTGTGTGCTCAGACCTTGTGGTGCCTTAGCCACTGTGCCTCTTTTGCAGAGGCACCTGGATAGAACAGACAACGGGTGGGAAAACTCAAGTGTCTTTAGTTAGAATTTCTTAGAAGAACTGCATTTGCTATTGAATGCTGCAAGACACAAGCTCTCCCCCCTCTACCCCCACTCCTCCCCCCAGCCCAGAGCTCAGCACCAACAGGGGTCAACCATTGGACCCCTGGACCCATACTGTGAACTTCTACTCTTATCTGTCTTCTTTCTTTTCTCACTCCCTCTTCACTGCCGGGACTCCGGGCACCCATGTACAGGGTAGGGCTGGTTTCCAACATTGGGTTCAGTTTGACTAAAGACAAGCATGGAGGGATAGGAGCAGGGGTGGAGGTGGTATTCAGGCCTGGGCAGGGGACTAGAGAAACCGGCATCCTGGGGCGAGGACAGGTCAGCCCTGCAGTCCTCAGAGGACAGAAGGCCAGGATTCAGAAGGGTGGCAGGGCCTTCCCCCTACATATTTATTCATTCAGACATTGCTCTAGGGACTGGTAGCATAGCAGCCAACAAAACAGGAAAAAAAAAATCCCTGCCTTTATGGAGTTTAGAGTCTACCAGGGATCAGGGAGGGAGACACAATAAATAACATAAATAAATAAAAGAAATAGTATGTGAGTTGATGATAAGTGGCATCTTAGTCCATTTGTGTTGCTATAAGGTAATACCTGAGGCTGGGTAATTTATCCAGAAAAGAGGTTTATTTGGCTCACAGTTCTGCAGGTTGTACAAGAAGCATGGCACCAGCATCTGCTTCTGGTGAGGGTCTCAGGCTGCTTCCACTCCCAGAAAGTAGAGCCTGCAAGTGCAGAGATCACATGATGAGAGAGGAAGTGAGAGCAAGCGAGGGGGAGGTGCCAGGCTCTTTCTAACAATCAGCTCTTGCGGAAACTGAGAGTGAGCATTCATGTACCCTACCAGAACGCCACCCATCCATGAGGGATTCGCCCCCATGACTCAAGCACCTCCCACCAGGCCCCACCTCCAACACTGAGGATCACATTTCATCATGAGATTTGGACGGGTCAAATATCCCGACCATAGCAGGTGGCAAAAAGAAAGGAAGAGGGATAGAGTGTTGGGGTTTTTATTTTGTCTGGATGTACTCTTGTTGTTCTTTTTGTTTGTTTGTTTGAGACAGAGTCTTGCTCTGTCGCCCAGGCTGGAGTGCAGTGGCACAATCTTGATCTCGGCTCACTGCAACCTCCACCTCCTGG
The DNA here is from genome assembly GCA_963573385.1 of Cacajao melanocephalus. Taxonomy (NCBI): domain Eukaryota; kingdom Metazoa; phylum Chordata; class Mammalia; order Primates; family Pitheciidae; genus Cacajao; species Cacajao melanocephalus. The sequence continues at coordinate 21,339 of CAUYLG010065389.1, read as the reverse complement.
GTTGAAGCAACTCTCATGCATCAGCCTCCTGAGTAGCTGGGATTATAGGCACGTAGCACCACACCCAGCTAATTTTTGTATTTTTAGTAGAGACGAGGTTTCACCATGTTGGCCAGGATGGTCTCGATCTCCTGACCTCGTGATCCACCTGCCTTGGCCTCCCAAAGTGCTAGGATTACAGGTGTGAGCCTCCACGCCCGGCTGTTCTTGTTTTTATTTGCTTTTGTTGTTTTTGTTTGTTCTTGTTTGTTGCTTATTTGGTGGTGGTTATTTTTTCAAAAAAACAATTTTAGAAAAGATGATATGTGAGTAAAAAGCTAAAGTAAAGAAGGCAAAGAAGACTCCTGGGAGGAAGTGCATCCCGGGCAGAGCAAGAACAAAGGCTCTGAGGCACAAACGTGTGGGGAATGGGGCCTGACCCTCTCTGTTCCTGTGAAGCCATCACGTGGGTCCCAGCCCTTGTGGTCACTACTAGCACTTTAGGCTTAGAATCTTTCTGGTTGTAGGAAACTGATCTAGGCAGAACCTTCCAGACTGAGGGCCTGGAAAAGATCTCCAGGGACAGGCTCCAGGAGAGGTCTCTGTAGTTCAACTGTATAAATCAGGGTTTTGTCAAGCTTGTTGCAAACGCACATTCCTGGATTATGCCCCAGGCCTGCTAAATCAGGAACTCTGGGGTCTGTGCCCAGAAATCCGCATTTCGAAAAGCTTCCAGGCATGTTTGAGCATCTTCACCATATATTCCACCCCAAATCAGTGTCCATGATTTCTCTCTCTCAGATCCTCTTCCTACTGACCAGGTGTATTAGTCTGTTCTCACACTGCTATAAAGCAACTACTTCAGACTGGGTAATTTATAAAGAAAAGAAGTTTAACTGACTTAACAGTTCTGCACTGCTAGGGAGACCTCAGGAAACTTACAGTCATGGCGGAAGGCCAAGGGGAAGCAAGGAAGCTAGCATGTTGTAACATGGCGTAGCAGGAGAGAGAAAGAGAGGGCAAAGCGGGAACTGCCACACTTTTAAATCATCAGATCCCTTGAGAACTTGCTATCAAGAGAAAAGCAAGGGGGAAGTCTGCCCCCAGGATTCAGTCACCTCCCACCAGGCCCCTCCTCCAACATACGAGGATTGCAATTTGAGATGAGATTTGGGTGGGGACACACAGCCAAACTGTATCAGGAGGGTAGAGTGTGCCATTGTTCATCTCTCTTACAAAAACGCTTAGAGTTTTTTTTGAGGTACCTGGTCAGCCATTTTGTGCCAGTGAAAGGAATCACCTCCAGGTAGAGTCAGTAAGGCTGCTCTGCCCCAAGCAGAGGTGGGCGGTGGTGGGAGACGGGATTTGCACATCTTCTCCACACAGTCCATCCCCGGAGTCCTGTGCCGACTGACAAGGGGCTTCTCAAGGACAATAACTGTTCCAGGAGTATCCTGGGACCAGCGTGTGACATTCATAGGACTCAGAAGATGTTTGCACAGATAGAGAATGAGCAAAAGAATGAATAAATGTCACTCTTAACAGGGAGGGGCAGGGGCAGCAGCATTGTGAGTTTGGAAATATTTTTTTCCCCAGCACATGGAAGAAATTCTCATTCTTTCAAAGTTGTTCACTCTGCCCCATCCCTTTCCCAATCCCCACCCCACTCCCAGAGGCACCCTCTGGCTTACTCTATTTTCTGGTCTGTAACGGAAAGGACTGGAGATTTGGGTAGGGCAGGGGGCATGCTAACCTCCAAGGGTCTCCATCAATCTCCTACCTCTCCCTATCGCCCCCCACCCTCCCCCAACGCATCCAACTTACAGCGAGGGGTAATGAAAAGGATTCTTGAATCAAATCTCCTCCCTGCTCTTTCCCTGCTGTAAAGCCTTGGGCCACTTCCGTGACCTCTGAGCCTCGGCTTCCCCATCTGTGAAACGGGGCAGTCTCGTGAGGCCTGGAGCGCGCGGCAGGCGGTAACCCGGATGGGCGCTCTCGGCGAGGCCCCACGCCCCCTCTGCCGCGCAGGCCACGCCCCCACCTGTTGGGCCGGTCCCCTCGGCGCGCGGCGGTGTTGCCGTGGCGACGCGCGTACACAGGCCGGACGGGCGCGCGGGGTGCGGGGTGCCGGCTGGAGACTCCGCGGGAGCGTGGCCGGGAGGCCTCGCCCCGGAGCGGGCCCGGCGCCTCCCGAGCTGGCAGGGCTCTCGGCGGACGTCGTAGCGTGGGCTTCCTCCTCCGACCAGGTGAGGGCGGCGCGCGAAGGGGCAGGGGACAGAGACCGGGGAGCGGAAGGGGCGGCCCCACGAGGACTAGAGCTGGGTGAAGGAGAAGGGGTGACTCCCTGGCCCCATCCTCGGGGATCCAGGCTCCGGTCCCCACGAGCACCGCAGTAGCTGCCCCAACACCAACCCCTCCTTTCCAGGTGCAGCCCCCACCCAGCCCGCGGAGGAAGACCCCGGGAGCCTGAGACCCCTTCTTGGCACCAGTCATGCCACTCTGGGAAGTCCTGGGGGGTACAGCTGGGATTAGGAGGGGCACCCCTGCTGCCCCTGATTTACGGACGATACCCACCCAGCGGTCAGAGAGAACCCCCTTGCCGAACCTCTCCCTTCCTAAATATTGAGGTATTTCTAGGGCTCACAGGCCACTTAAGATCTGGTAACCCCCTCGATAGACATGTTGCTTCTCTTTCTCAGTGATGACCCGGGAGCAGGGAGTGCAGATGATTGAAGCTCTTTTGCTCTTTTCCATGGTCAGTACTCTATGTCATAGAACTAATTTACCGAGTTTAACACATCTAATCACTTTCTACAGTGTTTTCAGGTAGGGAGGTGACTTCACAGGGCAAGATTAAAGTGCGGAAATATTGCCCAACCCATTCAGCTAAAGAAATAGACAATTTTTTCAAAAGGTCATCTAGGATTAATACTGAAAGGGAAAATGAAGTTGGAGTAATGAACAGAACTGTGAGGAACTGCAAAGGGTCTGAAATTTTACACTACTTGCAAGCTAAGTGAGTCTGCCACTGCTTAATGATGATAGCAGAAGACCAGAGACACCAGGACCAGAGACAAAGGATGTTATTACTCAGCACAGCAGGCACTGTGAGCTTCATGTTTGCATTGGTTCCGCTTGCCCTGCAAGCCCCCTAGGGTGATCAGGGCAGCCCAGGCGGTTGCTGTGCACACTGCAAGTCTGATTCCCAGTAAGGAAACCCAAGCTCAGGAAACTCCAGTCTTTTAAAAGGAGCTGCTAGCCAGTGCCCAACCTTTGTCCTGGAAAGAAATGATATCTCTCTCTCTATCTATCTTTTTTTTAAAATTGAGACCGAGTCTTGCTCTCTTGCCCAGGCTGAAGTGCAGTGGCACAATCTCGGCTCACTGCAACCTCTGCCGCCCGGGTTCAAGCCATTCTCCTGTCTCAGCCTTCAGAGTAGCTGGGACTACAGGTGTATGCCATTATGCCTGGCTAATTTTTTTGTATTTTCAGTAGAGATGGGCTTTTGCCATGTTGGCCAGGCTGGTCTCGAATTCCTGAGTCCTCAGGTGATCCGCCCACCTTGGCCTCCCAAGGTGCTGGGATTACAGGTGTGAGCCACCATGTTCAGCCGGAGATGACATCTTTATCATAAACAAATCTGTACTCTGCCTTGGACAGGGACACTATCCCTATCCTCCCAGGAAGTTTGCCCTACAGATGTCCTTGGAAAGATTGTCTGGAACAAAATCTGTCAGTGTCTTTACTCTGAAGATGGGTAAAAACACAAGAAACCCGTAGATAATTGACTCTAACAAAAACTACACAGTTCTGGCTCTCTTGGAACGTATATCTTAGTGAAAGGGAAACAGTAAACACGTAGCTAAGTAAAGAACAAGAAAATGACAGAGAATGATAAGCTTAAGGAAGGAACCACAGCAGCGACACATGCTAGCTAGACAACGAAGTGACTGAAGTTGCCTTGAGCCGGGGTGGCCAGATAGCTACCACAAGGCACTAGCTGTGGGAACATCTGAGGGAAATGCTGAAAAACAAAAAAAGCCAATCATCCATGTTTGGGGTTTTACTCTGGTGGCATTTCCTGTGGCTTTCCCGCAAGGGACATTTCTCGAAAGTTGACTTTAGATTAGTTTTACTTTAGTTTTGAATGTGGTGCTTGATAATGTAGTCCTCCGCAACTGAAGATTATTAACTGAGGCAATTTGAGGGCAATAGGGTGTGGTTCTTTAGGAAAAAGAAATGTCTTTTTATCTCTATTAAAGACAGCAGACTTAAAAATATTATTTCTCTTGATATGAAAGTATTAATATTTCTTAGAGTTTCTCATAGGCTTTGGAATTTAGAAACATAAACTATCTGGCTTATTTTTACTTCTCTTACTCCCAGGCAGGGTCTTTTCTCTTTTTCAGAGGATAGAATTCTGGTGTTAAGGGCTACGTGTTATTTCATGTCCCAAGTGTCAACAAAACAGGACAACCTCTCCCTTCCCCAACTCAATCACTCTCTCTGCTCCTCCAATCCATCCCCTCCCCACCCAGCAGCCATGGAGGTGTGAAAACGTGAGCTGCCTGAGGATTATATGGTGATGACATGCAATGGCTCAGCATTCTCTCCCTACCCTCATGCTAGGTGACCTTAACCTCTCTGCAGCTCAGTCTCTCCTTGCCTGTAAAGTAGGACAATAATCACACTTAACCTTGCAGGGTTGCTCTGAGGATGAAAAGAGTATATTCAAGGAAGAGTGCCTGGCACTTACTAGGGACTCCATGAATGGTGACAGAGATGATGGTGACAGGCAGAACCAGCCCTGAGATTCTGTGCCATCACAACTAGTTGATTTTTGTTTTTATACATAGTCCAATAATTTGACATTTCAGTGACTTTTCAGTTGATAGGAAAGAGAGATTATTGTTCTTTGACAAGGCATTGAGGTGGAAGATATCACCCTGCATCTTTAGACCTAATCTCAAATCAGATTCAAGCATCAAAATGAATTACTGTTGACATTTTAGAACTTTCTAAAGTCACCGGTGTCTGTCTTAAAAGAATGTGTATAGAACTTATTTTGAAATGCACCGCCATATAAGATGGACACACGGTTAGATGGAAAGACGTGTGATAAAGCAAATATGGCAAAATGCCAATTGTAGAATCTCGGTGGTGAATCCATAGGAGCTCACTATCTGCTTCTTTCAGCCTCTCGGTGTGTTTGACATTTTTATAGTAAAATGTTGGGGGAAATCCTGTCCAGGGTCCTGACCACATGGCTGAGCTATTATCTTGATGTTTTGCCTTTAGAAATAATCTTTTTTCCCCTAACTAAATAAATGAAGAAATGCAGTGATTTCAAAAGAAAAACATCATCGAATGCCTGCCTCTCCAATGATAATGCTTCAAGGAACTCTAAAAGCAGGCATGGTGGCATGCATGTATTCCTAGCTACTCTGGAGGTTGAGGCAGGAAGATCACTTGAGCCCAGGAGTTTGAGGCTGCAGTGAGCTATGATTGTGCCGCTGCACTCAGCCTGGGCAAAGAGCAAGACCTCATCGCTAAATATGAATGAATGAATAAAATAAGCCCTATAGAAGTTTAGGCTTCCTTGGATCAGAGTTTGAGAAGCCCCGGTTAACAACACTGATACAAGTAGTACAAATGAGTGTTCAGTGTGTGCCAGGCACTGTTCTAGATACCTCACATGTATTATCACATTGAATCCTCACAAAACCCATTTTAGGCTGGTGTGGTGGCTCCCATCTGTAATGTCAGCACTTTGGGAGGACTGCCTGAGCTCAAGAGTTTGAGACTAGCCTGGGCAACATAGCAAGACTCCATCTCTACAAAAAATAAGCCAGGTGTGGTGGCATGCACCTGTAGTCTCAGCTACTTGGGAGGCTGAGGCAGGAGGATTGCTTGAGCCCAGGAGATTGAGGCTTCAGTGAGCCAAGATTGAGACCCTGACTGAGACAAATTGAGACCCTGTCTCCAAAAAGCAAAACCCATTTTATAGATGAGGAAACTGAGTCACAGAGAGCGAATAAGTAACTCCAAGGTCACAGAGCTAGTAAGGGATGGGTTAGGAACACAGAACTTGAATTTCTGGTATGTCAGATCTCTAAGCTCATACTAAACTTGATGGGAGGTAGAGAGCGATTATCAGTGGAACTCAGATTTGTTGTCAGGTTGTTTTAGCTTTTGTTTGTGTCCTGAGTTACTTAAGAAATGCCCTCTGTTTGATGATTAGAACCAGGCTTTTCTATACCAGATATCATGGTTGGAAGACATCATCTTAAAAACCTGCAGAATTGTCCTTTTCATTGTTGACTCATCTATCTACTTCCCACCCTTTGAATTTCTCACTTTGAACATGACTCTATGGTTATTTCATTCATTCTAAGTGTGACATTGCTGAATAATTGGAGGACTGAATTTTTCTAACAAAATTCTTTCTGAAAACCTTATGTAGGGAAAACAGAGAGGATGAAAGCCTATCTGAAGAGCGCAGAAGGTTTTTTTGTCCTCAATAAAAGTACCACAATTGGAAGGCATGAAGATTCAGACCTTGTTTTACAGGTAAGACGTCTTCCCACTTGTTCCCTTCCTCTCCCTGGCCCCTTCCTTCCCCTCTCCAACAGACCTTAGCGTTATGTGAACTCCAATCTCTTGTACAGCATGGCCTTGGGCAAACAGCTATACCTTTCCTTTGTGTGCTACCAACAGCCAGTTGCCGAGGGTACCCCATTTCCCTGGGATGAGGAGTGAAGCTGAGTGATGTGCAAAGCATGATGTGCCCCCTGTCCTTTGCTGAACACATCTGTTGATGTCCCACCCGATGCAGAGCAGATGAGCCCCAAAGTAGGGCTTATCCTGAGAGGGTTCTTGGCTTTGCCTGGGAAAGAATTCAAGGGCAAGCCAGGAGTAGAAGCAAACAGCCTCATTGAAGCAGCAGTGTGACAGCTGTGTGACTGCTCCTGGAGAGCCGGGCTACCCTGTAGGCAGAGAGTAGCAGCTCAGGGCAGTTTTGCAGTCATATGTATACTCACTTTTATTTTAATTTTAATTTTTATTTATTTATTTTTTCCAAGGCAGAGTCTCACCCTGTCACCCAGGCTGAAGTGCAGTGGCATGATCTGAGCTCACTGCAACCTCCACCTCCCAGGTTCAAGCAGTTCTCCTGCCTCAGCCTCCCGAGTAGCTGGGATTACAGGTGCTCACCACCATGCCCAGCTAATTTTTTGTATCTTTAGTAGAGATGGGATTTCACCATGTTGGCCAGGCTGGTCTTGAACTCCTGACCTTGTGATCTGCCTGCCTCAGCCTCCCAAAGTGCTAGGATTACAGGTGTGAGCCACTACGCCTGGCCTTATAGTCACTTTTAATGGCATGCAGATTAAGGGGTTGTTTATGCAGGGAAGGGATAATAACTTTTGGATCATTGGGTGCCATGGAAAGAGGTCACAACTCCTGGGTGTTGCCGTGGTAATAGTAAATTGACATGGCCAGTGGTGGGCAGGTCTGATTGAAAACTGCTTTCACCTTGGCCCTGTTTTAGCTAGTCCTTAATCTGATGAGGTGTCTGAGCCCTACCTCTGGAGCGGAGTACCACCTCCTACCTAACACCTGTGGTCATCTCCCCAGCAGCCTGATGTGTGGTTCACAAGGTGGGCGTAGACCTGGTGCTTTGGCCTTCGCCTGCTCTGGCCTAGGCCTGTCTCCCTTTCAAAACCCCATGGGACTGCTGTGGGCCCCTCAGAGGCCAGGGAGGCCCTGGACCTCCAAGTCCTGGGCTTAGCCTGGGCATTCTTTCATTTCATTCTTTGAGTTAGCTGTGGTTTGGTCCAAAGCCTCAGCTCATTGACAGCTGAGGAAATTGAAGGAAGGAGAAGAATAATAAAAACAGTGGCTTTGAGCCTTTCGAAATATGGAAGGGGGTTAAAATATTGAAGTGGATAGAGAAATGCTGTGGAATCTCTTCATAACTGAGAAAAGCAGATCTCTTTCAGACCTTACTCAAGAGACTTTTTTTAACTCTTTATTTTGAAATTAGAGATTCACAGGAAGTTCCATAGAGATCAGACCTACCTTTCACCCAGTTTCCTCCAATGGTTACAAACTATGTGTGACTATAACAATATCAAATCCAGGAAATTGACATAGGTGCTGTGTGTGTGTGTGTGTGTGTGTGTGAGAGAGAGAGAGAGAGAGAGAGAGAGAAACAGTAGTTCTGTATCATTTTATAGATCCCATGTATATTAATAGATGTGTGTGTTGCAATCAAAATATAAAACTATTCCCTCATCAAAGGTCTCCCTTTTGGTAGTCTTTATAACTGCAGTACCTTCTCTCTGCACCACCCCTACCCCTGGCAATCACTCATCTGTGCTCCATCTCTAGAATTGTGTCATTCTGAGAATGTTATAGAAATGAAATTATACGACCGGGCGTGGTGGCTCACGCCTATAATCCCAGCACTTTGGGAGGCCAAGGCAGGCAGATCACTTGAGGCCAGGAGTTCGAGACCAGCCTGGCCAACATGGTGAAACCCCATCTCTACTAAAGATATAAAAATTAGCTGGGCATGATGACTGGCACCTGTAATCACAGCTACTTGGGAGGCTGAGGCAGGAGAATCACTTGAACTGGGAGGCGGAGTTTGCCGTGAGCCAAAATCGTGCCCATGCACTCCAGCCTGGGTGACAGAGTGAGACTCTGTCTCAGAAAAAAAAAAAAAGAAATAAGTTATACAGTGTGTGGCCTTTTGAGAGTGGAGCTTTTGTTTGCTTTGCTTTGCTTTGGCTCGGCATAATGCCTTGAGATCCATTTAGGTTGTTGGCTTGTTCTTTTTTATTGCTGAGTGGGATTCCATTGTATGGATGTACCACTGTTTGTTTAGCCATTCACATACTGAAGGACATTTTTATTATTTCCAATTTGGGGCTGTTACAAATAAGTCTGCTGTAAATATATGTGTACAAATTTTTGGGTAAACATATGTTTTTCTTTCTCTGGGATAAATACTTGGCAGTGTGATTGCTAGATCGTCTGGTCAGTATATGTTTGGTGTCTAAAAAAACTGTGAAACTCTTATCTAGAGTGACTGTACTATTTTACATTCCTACCTATAACCTATGAGATAGTTTGTCTGCATCCTCACTAGCAATTGGTGTTGTCATTTTTTAATTTTTATTTTAGCTGTTCTGTAAGAATGCAGTGGTATCTCATCATGCTCTTAATTTGCATTTCCATAATGGCTAGTGACGCATGACATCTTTTCATGTCCTTAATTGGCTTTTGCATATCCTCTTTGATAGAATGCCTCTTCAGGTCTTAGGCCCATTTTCTACTTAGACTGTTTGGGTTTTTTACTGTTGAGTTTTGAAAGTTCTGTATGTATTCCAGATATGAGTGCCTTGTCAGGTACATGGTTTGCAAATATTTTCTCCCAGTCTATATAGCTTGTCTTTTCATCCTCCCAACAGAGGAGAAAATTTTGCTTTCCAAAGAGCAAAAGTTTGAAATTTTGATGAAGTCCGGTGTATCATGTGTTTGGTGTCACGTCTATGAACACTTCACCAAGTCCTTGATCCTGAAGTTTTTTTCTCCGTTTTTTTTTTTCTAAAAATTTTAGAGTTTTATGTTTGAGTCCATGAACCATTTTGAGTTCATTTTTGTATACAGTGTGAGGCTTAAGTCAGGGTTCTTTTTTTTTTTTCCCCCTATAGATAGCCAGTTGCCCCAGCACCATTTCTTGAAAAGACTATCCTTTCTCCATTGAATTGTGTTTGCCTTTTTGTAAAAAAATCATTTGGCCGTACTTGTGAGGGGCCTATTTCTGAGTTCCCTATTGTGTTCCATTGATCTATGTGTCTACCCTTTTTACCAAATGACACAGTCTTAACTACTGCAGCTATGTATGTCTTCAGTGACATAGAGTAATTCCTCCCATTTTATTGTTTGTTTTCAAAATTGTTTTACCTCTTCTGCTTCCTTTCCTTTTCCATATAAATTTTAGAATAAGCCTGTCTGTATCTATGAACTGTCTTGCAGAGATTTTGATAGAAATTGTGTTTAAACCATATATCAATGTGGAAAGAATTTATGTATTTACTATGTTGTTTTTCAATCCATGAACATGGTATGTTTCTGTGTTGATTTAGGTCTTCTTTGATTTCTTTCATAAATGCTTTGTAGCTTTCAGCATACAAATCTTGTACATGTTTTGCTGGATTTATACTTAAGTACTTAATTTCTCCTTTTTTGTTTGTGATGGTAAATAGCATTGCACTTTAAATTTCAGTGGCCATCGTTCATTGCCAGTATATAGAAACATAATTGATTTTTGTATGCTTATATGGTATCTTGCGACCTTAACTGAAGTTTCTAGAAGTTTTTTTTGTCACTTTCTTAGGATGTTACCATGTTATCTACAAATTAAAACAGTTTTATTTTTACCTTTTTGATCTGTACACTTTTAATTTTCTTTTCTTGAGATATTGCATTGGCTGGGACTTCTAGCACTCTGTTGCATAAGAGCAGTATAAATCTTTATATTTGCCTTGTTCCTGATTTTAGGGGAAAAGCATTCAGTCTTTCATCATTAAATATGATATTAACTGTAGGGTTTTTTGTTGATGTTCTTTATCAAATGGAGAACAATCCCCCTGTGTTTCTAGTTTTCTAAGAGTGTTGTAAATGCAATAGATTTTAAAATACCTTCCCTTGAGATGCTCATCCATGACGTGGTCTCCCTACAAAAACACAAAAAAACTGTTCAGTGTGCAAAGAGGAAGAATCAAATAAAAAGAATCGTAGTTTCTTCCATATCATAACAAGGCATAGATTTAAGGTAGTTTTACTTTCTGAGTGGCCAAGGTAGAGACAGTGAACTCTTTTTTCAACTGGACTATGATATTAGAAAACTGTAGTAATTTTTAAAAGCACAGGCTTTGGAGATAGACCTGGATTTGTATCTCTTAGACCGTTTTCTGTCTGTGTGACTTCGAGCAAATTACTTAATCATGCTGAGCTTATTTTCTCCATCTATAAACCACTTATCTCACAGGGGTGCAGGGATTAAATGAGAAAATGCATATAAGGTACCTGGCACATGGTACTAAATAAATGACACCATAATCATTATTATGGCCACGTAACGTAATGTGGAGACTGAGAATTCTTGTTCACAGGGTTAAGATGGGTATCCATTGATATTAACAAGCTATTTGGAAAAGGGAACTAATGAGGACAATTATTACATATATATATATAGACAGAAATTGAGCAGCATTGATTGTATAAAATAATAGCCTGCTTACTGCTCCTTGGCCTTAGTTTAAAAAGTAAGTCACCACTATCAGCAACAGTTCCATTGATTTATGAAGGAATCAGCTGCATTTCCAGAAGCGTGTGCTTACATTGGCTCCCCAGAGAACAGATGATACATGAATTGCCAGATGCTTTGTGAATAGACTTTTAATGGGCTTTTATATCTTCTCTTAGACAAATCCTCTTCCCAAAGCTTAAATCGATTTGGGAGAGGAGATTTGCTTTAAGAAGGGATGTGGGAGACACAGGTTCATTTTGAAGAACTGAAACCCACAAGCGTGTCCATATTTTTCAGAAAATATAAGACAAGATAAGGTGAAAATTGCCCCGCTTCTGCCTTCACTGGGCCTTTCTGATTAACCTGAGAATCATGCTTGATCAGCGATAAGCCTGAGTAATAATTCAACAGTCAATTTATCGTTCGTCTTATTTGTGCCACTAGAAGTCATTCCACTAAATAAGTTGCAGGAACCTAGAAAAAAAAAATCAACATTGAAATTACTCAGCAGTTACACCTAGCAAAGAAAAAAGATTGTTTTATTTACTTGGATAAATCCTAAAGAATAGGAGCCATGCTTCTAAAGATTTATTAATATATTCGTTTGCAAAGCCGACTTTTTTTTGCTTATTGTTATTATAGTATTCTAACATCATTCACATATTCTGATAATGGAAGATAATTATGTACCTATTGGTTTTTAAAACATTGGGAGAAAGCAAACTGTAAAAAAGAAAATAAAAGTCACTTGTAATGATATGACTCAGGGACAATCCATATTGATATTTGTAGGGTTTTGCTCTCCAGACTTTTTTTTTTTTTTTTTTTCTGTATCGTGAAAGGAGTTTGGTTTCCTAATGGCAACAGGAAGCCTGTTTTAGCCAGCCTGGTTTTTGCTGTTATTACACTCATTCATTCCACAGACATTTGCCTGGAGCCCCAGCACAGACGTAAGCCTGGGGATACTCACACACGGTCTTTGCAATCAGGAAGCTGCTAGGAGAGAGACATAGGTCAAAGGATCTGCTCTGCAGATGGTTTCAAGCCTATGTCAGGGCTCTAAAGGAAAGGAATACAGGGGATGAGGAAGACTTAACTAGACAAAGAGAGAAGAAGCAGCATGTGCAAAGGCCCTGGGGTGGAAGAGCATATTGGACTGAAAGAAAACCAATGTGTAGAGGTCAGAGTGGGAAGGGGGAGAGCTAAGAGGCAGGCAGGACTCCTTCATGCCACCGTCAGGATTTTGGTCTTCATCTGAAAAACGATGGGAAGATGCCACTGACGGATTTTCATCAAGTGGGAGTCCTGCCTTTTGAAATGGGATCCCTAGTTGCCATATGCAGAAATCGGAAGCTCCTTTCAGAATCTCCCCTCCTGCATTGCACAGGGCTGGAAAACCTCGGTCACCAGCCTCGCTCATTTCAAAGCTGAACCTTCTGATTATAATCCTTATAATATAATGCGGTTTTTGAACTGTAATGTTTATAGTTGGATGTGGCTGTTACTTAAACACTGATAAGAAAGGGACTTAATTCTTCCAGAATGCAGCAATGTCACAAGCCAATGGTTGTTGGGCTTTTCGTGTGCATAAGAGTGTGATTTTTAAACATGAATCCCCAGGCTTCTGACACAGTGGGATTAGGTGAGGTCAGGAATCTGCCCACTTCTCTGCTCTGCTCAGGTGGGGGTCCCCACGGAGATGCTTCCAGGACTGCACCTTGAGAGCCCAGCCTTAATGCTCCCCTCCCTCTTGCTGTGCCATCTCCAGGGACAGTGGCTTCTTCCATTCTGATACCGGGGGAGCTCCTGTTTGCTCTTTTTTGTTTTTCTTTTTGTGTACGATTTCAATATGCTTTGTTTTGAGGAAACGAGGAGCAAAGGTCAAAGAGTGGAAAGCTGGCTGGGCACGGTGGCTCACGCCTGTAATCCCAGCACTTTGGGAGGCCAAGGTGGGAGGATCACTTGAGGCCAGGAGTTTGAGACCAGCCTGGCTATCATGGTGAAACCCCATCTCTACTAAAAGTACAAAAATTAGCCAGGTGTGGTGATACATGCCTGCAATCCTAGCTACTTGGGAAGGTGAGGCAGGAGAATCGCTTGAACCTGGGAGGTTGCAGTGAGCCGAGATCAAGCCACTGTACTCCAGCCTGGGCAACAGAGGGAGACTCTGTCTCAAAAAAAAAAAAAAGAGTGGAGAGTTGATCTTCTCCCTAGGACCTTACCCTGCCCTTCACTGGGAAGGTTTCAGGATTCCCTTTACAATTAACTTGTAGGGTAGCCCGAGCGAATGCAGTGCCGTGGCTAGGAGGGTGAAGATATGGAGAAAAGCAAAGGACAGAAACTGCAGGGGACGTAGGTGAAACACTCATGCCTGCCCCTCCGCCCTTTGTGGACAGCATCCTGCTAGTTGACTTTTTTCTCTCTGAGGGGAATGTTCTCTGTAGCAGGTCAACCCCTTCTCATATGGGATCAGAGGTCAGGGCACAGGAGTGATCTCACAAACACAACAGAACCATCCAACCCAGTGAGCTGTATCCCTTTGCCTGGCACTTGCCATTTCTGGACAGCCTATAAGAACTATCAGAGCCTGCATCATAGTCTTTTTTATGATTATTAAACAATGGTGCATTGAATAGCTTTTAGCCATCATTTCACGGACGTGTGAGTCCATGTGCCATGTCAAAGGGCTTATATGGCTGCAGCTCTGATGGCATCGCCACACTGCCCTCCAGTGAAGGCTTAGAGGGTCAGGTCCTCACCAGCAGTGGGGGCATCCCCTCCCCTCCCCAGTGAAGTGTGTGACCTACCTAACAAATCTCTGCTCATCTGAGAGGCAAAACATGGCATCCAATGGCATTTTAATTCACATTTCCCATACTGTGAGTGAACCCTTCAAGTTTTGAGAGAGAAGGTGACAGGTGGCGTGGGCCTGGATAAAGATGCTCACCCCTCCTCTGTGCTGCGATGAAATCCACCGAGACAACAGGCCTGGGGGAAGTCCAGCTGCCCGCTGTCCCATCAAGACATGCTGTTCACCTTCCCGCATCAGCTGTGCTGGCACACTCAGCCCTGGCTCCCCACCGGGCCTCCTGTGCTCTGTGACGTGCCTCGTCTGATCTCATCAGTCCTCAGGGAACTTTTCTGTCCTCTAATGTCACAGCAATGGATGGGCCTACTTTCCCTCCAGCATGTGCAGGGCTTGCAAGAGGAAGAAGTTCCAAGAAAAGTACCAGATCATCATCTCTGTTTATTCAACACACGTAACATAAAATTTACCATCTTCGCCATTTTAAGTGTACAGTTCAGTGGCATTAATTGCATTCACGTTGTTGTTGTTCTTTTGTGGGGGTGGGGAGACAGAATCTCGCTCACTTTGTCGCCCAGGCTGGAGTGTTGTGGCACAATCTTAGCTCACTGTGGCCTCTGCCTCCCAAGTTTAAGCAATTCTTGTGCCGCAGCCTCCTGAGTAGCTGGGATTATGGTCATGTGCCACCATGCCTGGCTAATTTTTATATTTTTAGCACAGATGGGGTTTTGTTATGTTCGTCAGGCTGGTCTCGAACTCCCAACCTCAAGTGATCCACCCGCCTTGGGCTCCCAAGGTGCTAGGATTACAGGTGCGAGCCACCGAGCCCGGCCTCACATTGTTGTTCTACCACCACCACCCATCCACAAGAACGCTCTTCATCTTGCAAAACTGAAACTCTCCATCTATTAAAGAATAGCTCCCCTTCCTCTCCCAGCCCCCCAGTCCTTGGCAACTGCCATCTTTCTGACAGAAAGTGCTTTCTGTCTCTGAATGTGCTTATTACAAGTTCCTCATGGACGTTAAATCGTATAGTTTAAGTGTCTTTTGCGGCTGGCTTATTTCACTTAGCACAATGTTCTCAAGGTTTGCAGCATATGTCAGAGTTTCCTTCCTTTTTTCCCTTTCTTTTTAAGGCTGAAAGGTGTGCTGCTGCATGTCTGAATTATATTTTGTTGATCCAGTCATCCGTCAATGGACACCTGGGTTGCCTCCAGCTTTTGGCTACTGTGAATAACGCTGCTGTGAGCCTGAACGTACAGAGATCTTTTTTTTTTTTAATTTGAGTCAGAGTCTCACTCTGTTGCCCAGGCTGGAGAGCAGTGGCATGATCTCAGCTCACTGCCAACCTCTGCTACCTGGGTTCAAGCAATTCTCCTGCCTCAGCCTCCCGAGTAGCTGGGATTGCAGGCACGCACCACCATGTCTGGCTAATTTTTTTGTATTTTTAGTAGAGATGCGGTTTCACGATGTTGGCCAGGCTATTCTTGAACTCCTGACCTCAGGTGATCGACCCGCCTCAGCCTCCCAAAGTGCTGGGATTACAGGTGTGAGCCACTGCGCCTGGCCAAGTTCTTTGTTTTTAAGGGCTCACGTGGTTGGATTAGCCCCCTCTGGATAATCCAGGTTAACCTGATTCAAGATCACTGATTGGTCATCGTTATCATATCTGCACC
Organism: Cacajao melanocephalus; assembly: GCA_963573385.1. Classification (NCBI taxonomy): domain Eukaryota; kingdom Metazoa; phylum Chordata; class Mammalia; order Primates; family Pitheciidae; genus Cacajao; species Cacajao melanocephalus. Next base: position 5,558 of record CAUYLG010065389.1, on the reverse strand, counting down.
ATCCCTTTGCCATGTAGGTAGCAGCACGTTGACAAGCTCCAGGGATTAGGACGTGGACATCTTTGAGGGCCCATTCTGCCAACCACAGTTATTAACATCTCTTGCTTGGACTCTTGCCATGGAGAGAGAAGCGACATTACGGGATGTTGAGAGCTTTTCAGAGGAATCAGTAGGGTCACTGCCAGGGACAGTAGAGAAAGATGGCGGACGAGCTAAGAGGATGATTCTATCATTCGAGTTATCATGGGCTTATTTTTTGCCAAGCATTGGTCTTTGTCCTTTTGTGTGTATGACTCATTTAATTCTTTCAACAACCCTACAAGGTAGGGACATCCTTTTCCTCATTTTACAGATGAGGAAGTTGTGGCACAGACTAAGGAGCCTGCCCAGGGTCATGTAGGAAGGGCACGGAGGGCTGGGACTCATGGTCAGGCTGTCTGGGACCATGCAGAGACACGGAGCTTCAGGAAAAGAGGACTTCCGGAATGGGGGTGTGGGCACGAGGATGAGTCATCGATGCTCTGTCGTGAGTGCCCAGCAAGTGGGCACGCGTTGCTGTCTCAGCTCAAGGTTCTTTCTAGCCCTTGGTGCACCAGGGGAAAATGTCACAGACTCCATCGCTCAGGACTCTCAGAACTCTCCCTCCCTCTCTCAGGGCTGCACTGATTCTGAGGAGCTCTCAGTGATACCCCCGAACCACCATCTTCTCGAGGACTTGCCCGCTCCTCGGGACTCCCCCAGAGAAGCTGGACAAGGCTCTGATTGGCAGGAGGGAAGCAGACAAACTTCCTCTTTCCCTCCGCTCCAGACTCACAGTCTCACCAGAGCCCTGGCCATTTCCTCACATCCTATTCCTTTGAAACTCCCAGCTTTTTCTGTTTCTCCATTACATCCCTTTCCTGAGGCAGTGGCAGGGGTCAGAGTGGGATGGCCAAGGACCAAAGGGTAAAAAGCAGTATGATTCAACATACACATGTGCCTGTAGTCCAGCCATGTGGGTGGCTGAAGCAGGAAGATCACTGAAGCCCAGGGGTTCAAGGCACTATGATGCTTTGATGGCACCTGGAAATAGCTACTGCACTCCAGCCTGGGGAACATAGCAAGTCCCTGTGTCTTTACAAAAAAGTACACGTGCACACACACGCGCGCACACACACACACATACACACACACACCCCAATTTCAAAAAATGTTATCCTACCACACAGAAAATTTTGCCAAATAATATCATTTGTCAGTCCTTTGAGGTACAGCTTATCACACTCATTTTTGCAGCATAGGAAGCAGCCTCAGAGAGGCAAAGAAACTTGTCATAGGCTGCACAGCAGGAACACAGCAGAGGTGGGACTTGAACTCAGGGCTTTCTAAGTGCAGAGCCCATCCTTCTGCGCCTAATAGCGAGCGTTTTAACACCTGCTATATGGGCTAAAATACTCTTCTAAGTGCTTTTTATATATTTTTTTTCATTTAATCTTAACCACAAACCGTAAGGGCTATTCTGATATTATCCCTTTCTACAGATGAGGAAACTGAGGTCCCAAGGGAATAGATCACTTGCCCAAGATCACCCCACTAGGAAGTAGGAGAGCTGGAAATGAGGTCTCACTATGTCACCAGGCTGGCCTCTAACGCCTGGGCTCAAGTAATCCTCCCACTCAGCCTCATAAAGTGCTGGGATTATAGGTGTGAGCCACCCTGCCCAGCCATAATATGTATTTTGTGACTGCTTCATTTCACTAGCGTATGGTTTCAAGATTCATTCATGTTGTGGCATGCGTCAGAATTTCCTTTCTTTTAAAAGCTAAATAACATCCATTGTTTGGATGGACCACATTTTGTTTATCCATTTATCTGTCAGTGGACACCTGGGTTGCTTTCACCTTTTGGCCACTGTGAATAACGCTGCTAGGAACATGACTGTACAAATGTCTCTTTGAGACCCTGCTTTGAATTCTTTTGAATATACACCCAGAAGTGGCATTGCCAGATCATATGGTAATTCTATTATTAAAATTTTGAGGAACCACAATTTTGTTTCCACAGCGGCTGCACTATTTTACATTCCCAGCCACGGCGCACAGCGGTTTCTTATCTCCACATCCTCTCCAACATTTATTTTCTGTGTTTTTATAGTAGCCATCCTAATGGGTGCAAAGTGGTATCACCTTGTGGTTTTGATTTGCATTTCTTTCTTTTTTTTCTTTTTTTTTTTTTTTGAGACGGAGTCTTGCTCTGTTGCCCAGGCTAGAGTGCAGTGGTGAGATCTTGGCTTACTGCAACCCCCGCTTCCCCAGTTCAAGCGATTCTCCTGCCTCAGCCTCCCAAGTAGCTGGGATTACATGTGCCCGCCACTGCACCCAGCTAATTTTTGTAGTTTTAGTAGAGATGAGGTTTCACCATCTTGGCCAGGCTGGTCTCAAACTCCTGACCTCATGATCCACCCACCTTGGCTTCCCAAAGTGCTGAGATTACAGACATGAGCCACCCACCATGCCTGGCCTTGATTTGCATTTCTTAATGATTTGTGATGTTGAGCATTCTTTTAATATGCTTGTTGACCATTTGCATATCTTCTTTGGTGAAAGTCCATTCAAGTCCGTTGCACATTTTTTAACAGGGTTATTTTGATTTTGTTACTGTTGAGTTGTGGGGTTCTTTATATATCATGGATATTAGCCTATTTTCAGATATATGATTTGCAAATATTTTCTTCCATTCCATAGGTTGCCTTTTCACTGTGTTGAGTGTATCCTTTGATGCACAGAAGTTGTAATTGTGTGATTGTAGTTAATGTGATCCAGTTTATCTATTTTTGCTTTTGTTGCCTGTGCTCTTGGTGTCATTGCCAAGAAATAATTGTCACATCTATTGTCCTGAAGCTTTTCTTCTATGTTTTCTTTTAAAGGTTTTATAGTCTTAGCTCTTATGTTTAGGTCTTTGATCCATTTTAAACTAATTTTTGTTTATGGTGTAAGTTAAGGGTCCAGTTTCATTCTTTTATTAATACGTGTAGATATCCAGTTTTCCCAGCATCATGTGTTCAAAAGACTGTCCTTTCCACCACTGAATGGTATTGACATCCTTGTCAAAAATCATTTGACTGTATACACAAAGGTTTCTTTTGGGGCTTTCTAATCTGCTTCACTGTTCTGTGTGTCTGGCATAAATACTAGGCCCACACTGTTTTGATTGCTCTATCTTTTTAATAACTTTTGAAACCAGGAAGTATATACTTCCAACTTTGTTCTTCTTTTTCGAGATTGCTTTGGCTACCCAGGGTTCCTTTGAGAATCCATGTCCATTTTAGAATAAAATTTTCTATTCCTGGGAAAAAGAACACCATTGAGATTTTGATAAAGATTGCATTAAATCTGTAGATTGCTTGGGTAGTATTGATGTTCTAAACAATATGAGGTCTTCCAATTCATGAACATGGCTTGTCTTTCCATTTATTTGTGTCTTTAATTTCTTTTAGCAACATTGTGTAGTTTTCAATGTACAAGTCTTTTGCCTCCTTGGTTAAGCTTATTTCTAATATTTTCTTCTTTCTGATGCTATTGTAAATGGAATCGTTTTCTTATTTTACTTTTTGGCTTGTCCATTGTTAATGTATAGAAATACCACTGATTTTTGTGTGCTTATTCTGTATCCTGCAACGTCACTGAATTAATTTATTGGTTCTAACAGAGTTGTGTGTATATGTGTATGTGTGTTTGTGTGTGTGTAATCTTTAGGGCTTTCTACATATAAAAATCATGTTGTCTAACAATAAAGGTAATTTTGCTTCTGGGATATATTGAATTTTTTCACTTCTTTTTCTTGTCTAACTGCTCTAGCTAGGACTTCCAGTACTATTTCAAATAGAAATGTTGAGAGTGGGCATCCTTATCTCATTCCTGGTTTTAGAGGAAAAGTTTTAGTCTTTCACCACTGAGAATTATGTTAGCTATGGGCTTTTCATATATGGCCTTTATTATGTTGATGTAGTTTTCTTCTATTGTTAGTTTTTTTTAGTGTTTTTATCATGGAAAGAGTGTTGAGTTTTGCCAAATGCTTTTTCTCCATCAGTCAAAATAGTCATCTGGTTTTTCCTCTTCATTCTGTTAATGTGTTATATTACACAGATTGATTTTCTTGTTGAACCATCCCTGCATTCCAGGAATAAATCCCACTTGGCCATGGTATATAATCCTTTCAATAAACTGTTGAATTCTGTTTGCTAATATTTTGTTGAAGATTTTTGCATCAATATTCATTACGGATATTGGTCTGTAGTTTTCTTATAATGTCTTCATCTGGTTTTAGTGACAGGGTAATGCTGGTCTCTCACTTCACCTTTTGAGTCTCAGCTTCTCCATCTGTAATATGGAGATGTTAGTAGAACTCCCTGTTTTGCAGATTAAATGAGGGAATGAACATAAAGTGCTTTGGTAAGGCTCAGTTCACAGGAATTTCTCAAAGTACATTAGCTGCTAATAATAATATAAACAAAACAGCAGTTAATCTCATAATGAGACAGCTCAGCAGAGTGGAACTTGTACATTCAGCCTATATTAGCAGCAGAGCTTTCAAGCAACATCAGTTTTATGTAGTTATTTAAATATAGGAGGGAGTGGTGTTATTCGGCAGTCCTCAAAAACTCTCCCTTGGCCTGACACAGGGCAGAGGCTTGTCCCATTTTGTGGCATCATCCAAAACTTCTTGTTGGCTTTGATTTCTTAATCACAGCTTGACAGCTTTTGAGGAGCTGAAAGTAATGGGATTTGGGAAGAGAAAAACAAAATGCAACATATAGAAATTATCTCTTTGATAAGTTATTAAGAGTTCATAGGCTGGGTGCAATAGCTCACGCCTATAATCCTAGCACTTTGGGAGGCTGAGGCGGGTGGATCATCTGAGGTCCAGAGTTTGAGACCAGTGAGACCAGCCTGGCTAACATAGTGAAACTCTGTCTCTACTAAAAATACAAAATTAGCCGAGTGTGATGGTGGACGCTTGTAATCCCAGCTGCTTGGAAGGCTGAGAGAGGAGAATTGTTTGAACCCGGGATACGAAGGTTGCAGTGAGCTGGGATCGCACCACTGCACTCCAGCCTGTGCAACAGAGTGACACTCCGTCTCAAACAAAAAAAAGGAAGGAGAGAGAGATCATAGAGCACAATGAAATGTAGTCAGTAGGAACGGAGATGAAGATGATGTGGGTAGCATTTCCCAAAGAGCTAATCTGTTTTAATGTTTATTTAATAAACTTTTTTTTTGAGACAGGGTCTTACTCTGTTGCCCAGGCTGGAGTGTGGTGGTGCCACCATGGCTCACTGCAGCCTCAACCTCCTGGGCTGAAGCAGTCCTCCCACCTCAACCTCCCAAGTAATTAAGACCACAGGTGTGTACCACCACACCTAGCTAATTATTTTATTTTTGTAGAGACAGGGTCTCCCTATGTTGCCCAGGCTGGTCTTTAACTCCTGGGTTCAAGTGATTCTCCTTTCTCAGCCCTGCAAAGTGCTGGGATTTCAGGCATGACTAGACGTTTTTTTTTTTTTTTTTTTTTTTTTTTTT
>CAUYLG010065387.1:0-59686 GCA_963573385.1 Cacajao melanocephalus | reverse complement strand
AAAAGCCAAAATAGACAAATGGGATCTAATTAAACTTAAGAGCTTCTGCACAGCAAAAGAAACTATCATTAGAGTGAACCAGCAACCAACAGAATGGGAAAAAATTTTTGCAAGCTACCTATCTGACAAAGGGCTAATATGTAGAATCTATGAAGAACTAAAACAAATTTACAAGAAAAAAAACAAACAACCCCATAAAAAGTGGGTGAAGGATATGAACAGATACTTTTCAAAAGAAGACATTTATGCAGTCAACAAACACAGAAAAATTGCTCATCATCACTGGTCATTAGAGAAATGCAAATCAAAACCACATTGAGATACCATCTTATGCAATTTAGAATGGCGATCATTAAAAAATCTGGAGCCAACAGATGCTGGAGAGGATGTGGAGAAATAGGAATGCTTTCACACTGCTGATGGGAGTGTAAGTTAGTTCAACCATTGCAGAAGACAGTGTGGCAATTCCTCAAGGATCTAGAAATAGAAATACCATTTGACCCAGCAATCCCATGACTGGGTATATATCCAAAGAATTATAAATCATTCTGTTATAAAGACACATGCACACATATGTTCATTGCCGCACTGTTTACAATAGCAAAGACTTGGAACCAACCCAGATGCCCATCAATGATTGACTGGATAAAGAAAATATGGCACATACACCGTGGAATACAATGCAGCCATAAAAAAGGATGAGTTCATGTCCTTTGCAGGGACATGGATGAATTTGGAAACCATCATTCTCTGACACAAGAACAGAAAACCAAACAGTGCATGTTCTCATTCATAAGTGGGTGCTGAACAATGAAAACACATGGACACAAGGAGGGGAACATCACACACCAGGGCCTGTTGGGGGGTGGGAGAGCTAGGGGAGGGATAGCAGGGGGTCGGGGAATTGGGGAGAGATAACGTTATGAGAAACACCTAATGTAGATGATGGGGGGATGGATGCAGCAAACCACCATGGTATGTGTATATCTATGTAACCATCTTGTACGATCTGCACATTTACTCCAGAACTTAAAATTAATAAAAAAAGAAAAGAAATATATGTATGTACATGTATATACACTATATACACACATATTCTGTGGATATTTAGATATGTTTTCAGATGTTCACATATATGTGTGTGTATGTAGTATGTGTGTATGTGTATTTCTCTATATATGAGCAAAATATCCTTGAAAAAATACATAAGCTGTTTAGAAAGTTGTATCTGAGAAGGGGAACTGAGTTCCTAGAGGATAAAGGTGGGAGTTTATTGTTTTGGTTAGATGTCCTTTTGTACTTTTTAAATGTTGACCCATGTAAGTATATCGCTGATTATTTTAAAATATACACATAAAATTAAAAAAAATAATTCTTCTATTATTAAAAAAAAAACAAGAAACATATCTTTATTCTTTATGTGTTAGCTTTTTTAGCATGTCATCGTGTTAAAGGAGGAGGGTCGAATGAAGGAAAGGTTCTTCATGCAGGCAATTTAGTTGTTACCTTTTGAACCCGAAGACGAATAGTAGTGTGGTAGGTATAACAGGAAAGACTGACAGATAACCTGTTAGAAGAAGGGATTGAGAGGGATAGAAAATGACAAAGGCAGGGAAGTCTGCTCTCATAAAGCCAGCTGTGTTGGAGATTTCTCATCTACAACTGCATACTGAAATGAATATCAAAGCACTAACATGAAACACTTGACCAATGTATAGTATATTAAAGGAATCAAAATTTTATTGTGAGCTCTTGAGTTCCACTACTTCTATTATCATTATATTGCTTCAACACAAAAGAATAAAATTAGAAGCTGAGATACATATTAATTTGGTATGTAAGCCTTTTTTAAAGTCTATCTGCCGAATATCATGGATATTGCATTCTTTTTTTTCCTAAAAGCTTATCAAATGCAGTCAGATTTGCTATATAATATAAATAAAATTACTCTTTTTAGCTAATGTTTATGCCATATTTTTAGGCTTCTGGCTCACTGTTATTATCATAGCGTCATTTATGCAGGGATCATGTGTTTTTGGTAAGTTTAAGTGTTATTCACAGACATTAACAAGCACGAGAGAATTCACTAAGATCTATAGTGCTTCAAATGATATTGTAAACATTGGACTGTCTGAAAACATAGGTTTGTCTCACAACAGAATACCTCTGAGCATACACACAGAATGATAGGTCTGGAAAGGGATCTCCAGTACCTTTTCATTCTATTCCTGTCTCTGGGTACGATGGTGGCTAAGTGTCTGCAATTTTGGTACTAATGTAACTTACCCATTTTCCCAAGCTGCAGCCAGTCGAGCTATCAAATAAAATAACTTATGTCATCATACCTTTCCTGGCTCTCCCTTGGGTGCCCAACGCTGTTTAAAACTGAGTGCTGGAGACTGATAGTAAAGGTCAAAAGCAAAAGTCTGAACTTCAGGGGAGATCTGACCAGAAAATAAAGGCTATCTTTTTACTTTCCACAGCAGGAGAACCTTCTTTACTTGTCATCCAATCATGTTAGTTGTCTGAGTTGAAGCTCTGTAAAAACACCAGCTTCATCCACAGAATCTGGGAATTCCAGGGTCACTGGCAGAACTGCAAAACAGGATTGCAGCAACTCAGCACACACACTGTCAGATGATTTGCTTCTGAGAACTTGTTTGGGCCTACCACCTGACCAAACAGCATCATCACTGTTATCTGTAAAATATTTACATTTGCAGGGCAAGAGAGAGGTACTAAAGTTGATTGCCCTGTGTCAGTGTGGAATTTACTTCTTTGAAGAATAAATCAACGAGGCTACATGATTAATTCAAATAGGAGTCTCTTTCCTTTTCACTTGATCTTGGGACTACAATGTCACTTTAAGTCAAAATCAAAGACATGTTTAGAAACACGAGAAAATACGTTTATTTTTCCATGGTTTTCTCATAGGTTATTTTCTCTAGGTTATGAGAAAGTAAAAAACTTTTAAACAAAGAAACAGCCAAATTTGGAGAGAGAGGAGATGTTATTAAACTTGGGTCTATATTTCTGAAAAATAGCCTAGAATTTTATAAAAGCAAAAAACACAAACATCATCCTTGTGTTTATATTAGGAAGTATTTTAAAACATGCATATGTATTTTAAACACTTTCCTTCTTTTGAATCTTGCATTGCACCCAAAGAATGCTAATGGTTACCAAATTGTTCTTTGGCAGAGTAGCCTGACCCTTAAAAAAAAAAAAAAAAAAAAAAGGAAGAGAGTGTTATAACATGTGATTGTAGCACAAGACAAAATTATGAATCCTCAACCCTGAGCAGATATTAACTAATCCTATGATCTGACCCTAAGAGGTTACCTTGGAGCATTCCTCTACATTGCATTATGTATATTACATGGTAATGAATGACAGTTTTCATGGCTCCCAATAAAGAGCTGCTTTTCTTTATTTAGAGAACAAAGTAGGGGGTTTACAGATCATATCCAAGTTATCATTGAGCTGCTCAGCCTCCTCATCTATGTGCCTCGACTTGGTCAATCTGTGCTGGTTATCTCAGCAATAAAGCATTCAGCCTCTAGAAGTTGGTTTCTTCCTACACCCTATAAACAAGAGGATGAGTATCTTGTTACGTATGCTAAAATAGATTGGGTGAAATAAGCATTACTCTGCTCCCTGTCACTAGCTATAATCAGCTTTTCAAATCTACACAGTGTGTCCCCACACACGGCACACTAAGGAATAAGGATGTTTGTGACAACATATTCCTGAGAAGCAGCAGTTCTAACAGCCTAGTGACCCAGCTATTCATTCCAGTTTCTTTGTGCAGAGACATTTTCCCAACTCCTTCACCATGTGCTAACAATTAGATAATGACTCCATAAATGTAGAGAAAAAGCAGTGTCATGGACGGTGGGTGGTTCGTTTTCTTAGTTCTTTATTGAAAACATATGGAGATGTTTATATATAAATAGAAAACAATAGAATGCTGCCGTCATGTAAGCAGCAACTAAAAAAATCCTGCATGAATAGAAATCAAACATTTCTATACCTATGCCAGAATTCTGGTTTACTGATATCTACACATCCTGTCTTATTTGGCTTGAAAAGATGTTTTATTATTTTAGGCTTTTTATTCCTAGTTGGAAAGAAATTGTGGAGCAAGAGATTTTTGTTTTTGTTTTCATTTCTTTCTTGGCTTAAATTACTTTGTTAGCAGGAACAGTAACTTCTGTCCAAGTGTACCTTGTGTTACGATCATGAAAAAGAGTTTTTAATCTATACATTTAACTACAGTCTTTGTATTTCTGAATTAAAAGTGAGTACTCGTGGCCTGACAGAAGTGACTTTCAGGAGACCCAGCAGTGGGGAGGTTGAGAGCACAGCTTAGGAGGTGGAAGAAATTCCTCTGGGTTGGAATTCTGGCTGCACCACTTAACTAGCTAGGTAACCATGGGAAAGTTAATCAACCTGACTAAACTTCAGTTACTTAATCTGTAAAATGAGAAATATAAGAGCACTTATATAATGATTGTACACACTCACCAGATGAGCTGTAAGACGTTACACATAGTGCCTGGCTCATAGGAAACGTCACAGAAATGCTGCCTACTATCATTGTAATCAGCTAACAGAAGGGTTTATGTTGGGACCATCCTTGAAACTCTGAGAAGTGTTGATGCCCAGTGCCAAGAACATAACAACAGTTATGCTACTGTTTACCAAGTGCTAGTTATGCCCTAGGCTTTACAATGTACTGTTTTTGACAATTCCATGAACTGGGTACCATTATCATCCCATTACAGCTAAAGATTGGTTGATGTGTGGGTCAGACCCAGTCTGGATCATTCAGAAGCCTACACTCTTGATTTCTCTGCTAAAATGGCTGCTACATATATATAGCCTAGGGCACCTTTGAAACCTTCTTTATTTACACTATTCTCTGTGTTCTTGTCAACATCCTGTGACATTGCACAATGGCATTCACAAACTGTGAAGTCCTCTGTCCCTAGGACATCTGTTCATTTGCAGTTAAAGAGGACCAGGAAGCACTTAATGAACACATTATTAGAAGCCCTGGTTTTCAATTCATGCAACCACTTTCACTTTGGTCTATAAAGGCCTTTTCTTCAAAGGTGCTTGAAGCTTCATATGGACAGGCTCATTATTCAAGCTTTTGCCCCACCCTACAGATGCAGAACCCAACGACCAAGGTAACATGACATGGGGACAGAGGGAGAGGCCATTCACCCACCTTGGTAGCCCAGTGTATCACTTACTGAGTCAGGAATACAACAGACTGGGCCCAGGGCATTGTCCAACTCACCAGGCTGCTCATTAATGTTGGGCCACAAACATTAATGTTTGTCTAACAGCCAAACTGCTAACTAGCTCCACTTTTGAAAAACTTTTAAGTTCAGGGTTACATGTGTGGGTTTGTTACATAGGGAAACTTGCATCGTGAGAGTTTGTTGTACAGATTATTTCCTCTCCCAGGTATTAAGCCTAGTACCCATTAGTTATTTTTCCTGATCCTCTCTCTCCTTCCACCATCCACCCTCTGGTAGGTCCCAGTGTGTGTTGTTCCCCTCTATCTGTCCATGTGTTCTCACCATTTAACTCCCACTTATAAGTGAGAACATATCGTGTTCAGTTTTCCATTTCTGCATTAGTTTGCTAAGGATAATGGCCTCCAGCTCCATCCATGTCCCTGCAAAGGACATGATCTCATTATTTTTGTGGCTGAATAGTATTTCATGGTGTATATGTACCACATTTCCTTTATCCAGTCTATCATTGATGGGCATTTAGGTTGATTCCATGTCCTTACTATTGTGAATAGTGCTGCAGTGAACATACACATGCATGTGTCTTTATGATATAGAATGATTTATATTTCCCTTTTTACTGGTGTATACTCAGTAATGGGGTTGCTGGGTTGAATGGTAATTCTGTCTCTAGGTCTTTCAGGAGTCACCACACTGCTTTCCACAATGGTTGAACCAATTTATACTCCCATCAACATTGTATAAGTCTTCCCTTTTCTCCTCAACCTTGCCAGCATGTATTTTTTTAGTTTTTAATAAAAGCCATTCTGACTGGTATGAGATAGTATCTCATTGTGGTTTTCATTTGCATTTCTCTAATGATCAGTGATACTGAGCTTTTATTCATATGCTTGTTAGCCACATGTATGTCTTCTTTTGAGAAGCATCTGTTCATGTCCTTTGCCCAATTTTAATGGGGTTGTTTTTCTCTTGTAAATTTGTTTAAGTTCCTTACAGGTGCTGGATATTAGACCTTTGTCAGATGCATAGTTTTGAAAAAATGTTCTCTCATTCTGTAGGTTGTCTGTTTACTCTGTTGATAGTTTCTTTTGCTATACAGAAATTCTTAATCAGGTTCCACCTGTCAATTTTTGCTTTTGTTACGATTGCTTTGGCATCTTTGTCACGATTGCTTTGGCATCTTTGTCATGAAATCTTTGCTGGTTCCTATGACCAGAATGGTATGCCTAGGTTGTCTTCTGGGTTTTTATATTTTGGGATTTCACATTTAAGTCTTTAATCAATCTTTAGTTGATTTTTTTATATGGTGTAAAAAAGGGGTTTAGTTTCAACTTCTGCATATGGCTACTCAGTTATCCCAGCATCCAATGCGGAGCCCTTTCCCCGTTGCTTTTGTCAGCTTTGTAGAAGATCAGATGTTTGTAGGTGTGCAGTCTTATTTCTGGGCTCTCTCTACTCTGTTCCATTGGTCTATGTGTCTATTTTTGTACCAGTACCATGCTGTTTTGGTTATCGTAGCCCTGTAGTATAATTTGAAGTTGGGTAATGTAATGCCTCCCACTTTGTTCTTTTTGCTTAGGATCGCCTTGGCTATTTGGGTTCTTTTTGGGTTCATTATGAATTTAAAATAGTTTTTTCTAGTTCTGTGAACAATGTCATTGGTACTTTGACAAGAACAGCATTGAATCTGTAAATTGCTTTGGGCAATATAGCCATTTTAATGATACTGATTCTTCCTATCCATGTAGCTCCAATTTTAACCTACATAGTACATGATTAGGAGCACTCTGCCTGATTTTCTTGTTGGAAGAATGGGATTTGCCTGCAATATGGGAACCCACACAAACAAGATTGCTCAATTCTGTTTTCATTTGCAAGATATATTATGAATGTTCTTTTCTCCTTTTTGCAGGAGAGGGAAAGAGTTTAGGGTTGTGGGTATGGCAGGGCATACAAGGGAAGAGGCTTAGGAATGCCAAATTACTTGTCAATCTGCTGACTTAGCATCAATGTACTAGTTAAACAAGTCCTGAATGTAAGATATTAATGCAAATATTTTGCATATTATTAACTCTAATGATGCTACCATAATGCAATGGCCACAGCTGAAAGCTGAGGTGGCACTTTTTGTTATAAATGCCTTGGGTCTTTCACTGAAAATCACCATGAAGACAAATCCCTTAAAAGTGAGAGTAGAAATATAAGCAGACTTCTGCATCATTAATCTTCTCATCATTAACAATAACAAAAAGTGTTGTTGTCCCAGGGCCCTGCATTCAGTAAATCCTGGCAACATCTTCCTTTAGAACCTGTCCTACTCTTGCCTTTGTAACTACAGTACACTTTGAGAGCAAAAGGTTAGGCAATCATTGTAAAATGGAATCTGTTTTATAAAAAAAAAAAAAATACTATGCCATCCTCAAATTGTTATGTAAGTGGAAAATCACTCTAAATGCAGAACAAGTATTGCTTACCCTCCAGCGCTATGCTAGTGATGGTAGTGTGGAGTCTTGGAAAGCAGAGAGTTTCAGAGCCAGCTCTACCATTTGCCACCTGTATGACATTGAACAACTCACTTGACCTCTCTGATTGTCAGATCCTTTCCTATAAAACAGCAACATCAATAATGCTGCTTTGTCTATTTTATGAGTTGCCAAAAAACACCAAAGGAGATTGCAAATGTGAAAGCTCTCTGGACGCAATGTACAAATGTTACTATTGATTTTTTACTAGGTGAGTAATGAGGAATGAGTAGCAGTGTTTGTCCAAGGATAGCTTGAGAATAAGTCAACCAAGGTGGCAGTTGGTAAGTCTTGAAGATGTGGATGACTCCTGGGAAACAGATGAGCTGGCCAGTTTGAAGGGTCTTTAAGTTGCAAGTTTTAGGGCCTGGTAGCAATTTAACTGTGCAAACTGTCAAGAGCCTATTATATTCTAAGCTCGTGCCGTGACAATATTGGCTACATGAAATCACTGCGTGCTTTCTTACTAGACTTTATTTGGAAAGAGTTTACAGACTAGTGGCCTGGCCGAGTTGCCTGGAATTAGAGTGCTGTAGTTTTACACGAGGGAGAGCAGTGTTTCCTGCCTTGTTCTATTACCTCCCTCCCTGGGGATTCAACAGATGCAACAACAAAATCAGAAACCCAAGACAAACCTGTTAGCTTGATGCTTTTAAGCTTTGGCAGAACTCACAATTAAGACAAGATAGAATATCTATTTAGAGGGAAGAGGTGCAAAGAAATAAGTTCACAGAGCATACCTTCTTTTTTCTAAGCATGGCTAACTATCTGGAGATCCCTGCCATATAGGAGGAATTGTATACTGAAACACAGTGAACACTTAAGGAAATTAAGAATATTATTGCTAGTAGAAATAATTGAACAGCTTTAATATGGGGCTTTATATTTCCCTTCATTATATTTTTTGGATCCTTTCAAGCCAACTCTTGAGTTTAGCAAATCCTAGACTGAGTAATTGTGCATCTCAGAATGGTTAGATAATGCGTAGACCAGACCCTAAGTCAGGCACAGAAACGTGTCTTGGCACAGCCATGAAGAGGTAAAGTATTTGGTAATTGTTGTCTGATAGTTCCCAAGGAGAAAGCATAGAAGCAACAGATAAAAACCAAACAATTTTCTTTTGTGTTTAGGTAAATGTTTCCAACTACAGTCTGGTGATGGAGTCTGACGCGGGAACCTTCTTACCTACTGGACTGCAGTTCACTGGCAGTGAAAAGGCCAGGGCCATCATGGAGGAGGTCATGAGCCTGCTGCAGCCCCTCAATATCACTCAGGTCCTGAGCCACGGAGAAGGGACAGACATCAACTTTTGGATCCAAGCTGGAGTACCTGGTAAGACCAAAAGGTGAAGTTGTGTTCCTTGTATATTGCCAACAATTTAAGATAAAATTTCTATTCTAATAGAGCACAGTGGATACTGGTAGGCCAGGTTGTGCATGGAAACCTTAAGCTTTTATCTACAAGGTATAATCTGATGATTTCCAGAACTGGGATAATAGTCCTCGCCTTGTATTTATTTGTTTACCCATCTGTATCCCTCTATTTCTAAATTATAAGCTCCTCACTCCGAGACTCTGATTTAGTCATTCTGGAATTGGGCCTAAAAATCCATTGTTTCATTTTGGTTTTTTTTAGGAGGTATCTTTGGTGATTATAGCACAAATGATCTCATAACCAAAATTTGAGAACTAGAGTAGAAGGCAGATATTACTATGAGTATCCTTCTAGAAAAACTTCCCTGATCCAAATAATTCCCTGTTTAAATACTGTGGTATCTGAAATTTTACCATTAGAGATGAATTCCTTGAGGGTGGGGTACTTCCTAATAATCATGTTTTACGTTAATGCACATGCAAGAGGTTGGGCATAAACTAATTTATCCTGAGCAATTATTTACCATGTGAATATCCTGAAGAGAAGTCCTAAGTCCCTGGGAACAGGGATGAAATTATGAAATGGGAGTTCATATGAGGAGGTTACTTACAGGAATAGCAGCTGGAATAGTCTTTTTTTTTTTTATTGAGACAGGGTTTCACTGTGTCGCCTGGGCTGGAGTGCAGTGACACGATCACAGCTCACTGCAACCTCCGCCTCCTGGACTCAAGCAATCTTCCTGTTTCAGCTACCTGAGTAGCTGGGACTGTGAGTGTGCACCACCACCCCAGGCTAATTTTTGTATTTTTTGTAGAGACAGGGTTTCATCATATTGCTCAGGCTAGTCTCGAACTCCTGGGCTCAAGTGATCTGCCTGCCTTGGTCTCCCAAAGTGCTAGGATTACAGGCGTGAGCCACCATGCCTGGCCTCTGGAACAATCTTAAAGAAGACAAATTTTTACTACTTCACAAAATTGCCTAAGCCTGGCCATAGAAAAAGTTTATTGATATTAAGTGTTTGTGACCCAGGGTTGTTCCCTCAACACGATTATATTCATAATCCAAAAAAATGTTAAAGGGTCTGTCTGAAAATTGTTCTGTATTTGCACTATACAAATAGGAAGCCCAACCTTTGAACACTTTTAACATTGCTGTTTTCAGAACTATTTCTATGGCTACAAACATTTCCGAGGTAGTAAAACAGTGTCTCTAGACCTACTCCACTCTAGCTTTTTTTTTCCAGGCTGCAAAGTAGATTTTACCAATAGTTACATACTGTATAGATTTAAGATTTTTAAAAAGTTTATTCTTGGATACTGTAGATTTTTAAGGCATATTTTAAGTTTTATCTTTTATAATAATTTTTCATAACTAAAAATAAAAGGAGATTTTCTTTAGTCTAATACAAAGACCCAATTTATTTCCCTTTGTTCTGTGTATATTTTAACATACTTTGGAATTTCTTAAAGCAACATTTCCATTCACAATGCTGTACCTCTCTGGACAGATCCAGTACTATCTACATATGTGTCATTGATAAACATGATCTAAATGTAGGGGAGAGAGTCTGCCCTTTCAGTTATATAGAATCATTTGTATGAATTTTTACACATTTTGTGAGACTGAAATTTTTCAACAGGAACTTCTTAAAATTTGAGAAGCTCTGAATAAGCTTCTGTGTAGTTGCTGTGAGGAAGACTATAGACTGTGGGTGAGTGAGCGTGTAGACTGGGATGGTCAAGGGTGAGGTGAGGAAATGAAACCTAAGATGAATTGGGAACAAAACTTGTCCCTCCCCCTCCCAGGTATTTCTTGCCATGTGTTTGATCATGGAGACTTGGCTCTAGCTTTATTCTTCCACAAGTACATGTTGCATAAGAATGGTCTTGTTCGGAGTGATCAGGTTAATTTGATTCTTTTCCCCTAAAATAAGGAAGTGTTTTCTGTCTTTACCATGGTAAGGTGAGGTCAGGTTTGATTTCTACCTCATAGAGTGGAGTGGGGAGACGGAGCCCATTATGAATGCGTAAGAATTAATATGAGCTGGGCACGGTGGCTCATGCCTGTAATCCCAGCACTTTGGGAGGCCAAGGTGAGTGGATCACTTGAGGTTAGGAATTTGAGACCAGCCTGACCAACATAGTGAAACCCCATCTCTACTAAAAATATACAGCATTAGCCAAGCGTTGTGGTGCACACCTGTAATCCCAGCTAACTGAGAGGCTGAGGCAGGAGAATCAGTTGAACCCAAGAGGCAGAGGTTGCAGTGAGCCAAGATCATGCCACTGCACTCCAGCCTGGGCAACAGGAGCAAAACTCTGTCTCAGATATAAAATAAAACAAAATATTTAATAAGAGTTAAAATGTACTGAACTCCTGCTATGTAGGAAGTACTCGAGCTTTTTGCAGACACTGTTTTATCTATACAACCATCCTATGAAGGAGGTACAATTATCCCTATTTTGCTGATGAAGAAACAGACTCAGAAGGGTTAAATGACTTGCCCAAGACTATACTGCCCTTAGGGCAGAAGTCACCCTGAGAACAGCCCACTTTGGCTTCAAGGCTGGTGGCCCTTTTCTCACAATATGCAACAACACAGGGGAGTCTGGAATGCTTAGAAGGCTCCAAATCTCTGGCAGTGTCTAAAATGTTTATCTTACTCAGCTCTTGCTTATGCAAAGGATTTCTGTCCATTCCTGCTCCATAAGGATTTACCCCTGGGAGAAAGGAGTTTGTTATTGTAAATAACTACTTATTTTTTCTCACATTCTTTGTTCTACTCCCTTCTTTACCTCTGAAAGATCAGAAAGGTTTACATAAAGTCAGTAGCTCATTTAGATGACAATAAATGCTTCCTGGAATTCTGTTTTATTTCCTTCAGAGTATTATAAGAACCAAATTACTGCTGTCTTCCTTTTATTACTTTTGAGTTATCCTTTGATATTTCAAATTTGGGCTGTTCCTGGAAGAAACAATAATACTGCTTATAACTCTTGTTACCTATTGAAAATTTCAGGAACTTCGCTGTGCACAGTGGCTTTCCCCTATAAGCCCAGCACTTTGGGAGGCTGCAAGGTGGGAAAATTGCTTGAGGCCAGAGTTTAAGACCAGCCTGGGGAACACAGCGAGACCCCCATCTGTTTAAAAAAAAAAAAAAAGAAAGAAAGAAAGAAAGAAAGAAAGAAAGAAAAGAATGAAGAACCATAATTGGGTTCTTCATCTTTTTTCTAAAAGATTAAGTTGAATTTGTCCAAAAAAGAAAATTAAAAATACATCAATCATGTCAATCATGTACCCTGTATTTGTGAAGGCCTGATACATTCTAACTTAAGGCTAAGGGTAGGATTCTAAATACTAATTGTCATTTAAATAACTGCTCACCTAACTTCTGAAAAATTAATGATAAATATTATTTCTAAACTCCATCCTTTTTTTCTTTTCTTCTTTCATTGATTCAATAAACATTTATTGAGTCCCTACCATGTTGTAAGCCTATTAAATTTCTATAATTTGAGGTGACTGTATGATGACTAGGCCCAATGTTCCATATATACTATATACCAAAATACTGACAGAATTAAATATCTATCACACAGATAGAATTAAAATTCAACATTGTTTTCATTAATTATAGAGGACAAAATGATCAATTTACAATATGGCCATCTTTGGGGAAAAAAAGATGATATCCTTTACCCATCTAGATGATATCTATAACGGACAGAATAACTATTAACATGAATATAAGGCTTTGGGGGAAAAAATTTTTAAAAAAAAAAGTATCTTAGATGTACTTTCTGCATAAACTCTTTGTTCTAGATCTTCAGACGCCAGCGTTCTCCCATTTCTACCTCCTTCCATATTCCTATTCTTTCTCTCCAAATCCTCATGCTCTTTAAGGCTCATTCTGTATTCATCAGTGTTCATGAATCCTTCCTGAGTCCATCATGCTCTATTGCTTTTCCAAATTTCTAACACGCTTCAAGTCTTTATCCTACAACCTAGCATGTAAATTACATACCATGATATTGTTCTTGGAACACTAGGAATGTATGTGCATCCTGCTGCCTATATGCAGTAATCAGTTCTTTAAGGTTAAGATCAATAATTTCTACTTCTTTCCCTATTCTATAGCTGTCGGTTTAATTTGGGGAAACATTTAAATGCTTATAAATCCGATTTAGAAGAAACAAAAACATTGAAATAATTATTTTCTAGACAAGCTGTTGGATCCTTCAGTTTAAGAATGTGGAAAAAATTAAAGATACTAAGAAAAGAGCCAAAAAAGTATAAAAAATATTGGGAGAATGGTATAAATTGGGAAGGTTAGAGCAATAAGGATTATCTCTCTTTAAGGCACAAAGACTAAGAGAAGATATATCTTCCAGTACTTTAGTGATTCTCACACATAAAATGGTGAACTGCTATTCCCTGACAATTTGAAAGACAATGCAAGAAATGACTTAAAGTAACCTAAAAGGGATTTAAGCTAGTCTCTATTCACTCCAGGTAGTAGAGAAGCTTTAAATCTCAAGTTTTTGCCTTATTCTCCAATTATGAGCTCCAGGTTAGAATGAAAGGAGTCTATTTCATTCTGAGTATGTCACCAATGAGATATAATCCAGGGTTCTGAGATGTCCCTAAGAGCATCCTTCTTGAATATATTTCTTCTTTAGAAACTCTTTCACAGAATGTACCTTAATGAAAAAAAATTAAATACCCTCTTACTGTGACCTGAGAGAATGTACCCACTCTTACTCTGTATCTGCCAATAAGAGTTTACTCCTCTGCTTCAGAATCTGAAATTCAACTTTTTGTTGTGTTGTTTTTGTTGTTAGTGTGGTGGCTTGTGGTAGACAGTATATTGGAAAGAGTTAGAGAACTTGAGTGTGTGTTCTGGCTTCAAAACTTCTAACTATATGGGCAAATGATGTAATTTTTCTAAGCCTCATTCGTTATTAAGCATCCTTATTAATCAACTATTGTATGGCACTGAAGAATCAGTAGTAAAAAAAGACAGATAAGAGTCATACCCTCAGAGAGAACACAGACTAGTAGTGAGACTTGGTTATTTCATCTGCAAAATAGGTATGGTAACCTATTAGTCATTATTTCTACCAAGCTTCCAAATATGTTCTCTTCCCTCTCTGTCCCCTATCTCATTAGCAGGCATCAGAATCCAGAAACCTCAAAATCATCCAATATGTAAAGCCAAATGTTTACAAGTCATGTTTACTCCAAATCCGTGCTATTTCTTAAACCATTCCCTCCTCTCCACCCTACAGACCTTGTCTCACCAAAACTCACTGACTCCTACAGCAATAGTAATATCCCAACCTGTATTTTTAATCCTCTTTCACCTAATTGGCTCACTGCTTCCAGAGTGAACTTTCTAAAGTGAAAATCAGTATATCAACTGGGATGTTATTGGCTGCAAAATAAAACAAGACCCATTCAGAATGGCAGTAAGGGGATGATGTTTTCTAATTCACTTAGAAAGAACTTTGGAGCAAGTGTTACAGAGTGCATGATTTAGCCATTCAACCACATCAGGGACCTTGGTTCTTTACATCTTTCCATGTTGCCATTCTTGGCATGTAGACTTTTGTCTTCAGGCTTATCCCTTTGTGTCCTAGGATGGCTGCAGTTGCTCTAAGCAGCATAGTCTCATACATGGTACAGTAGTGGAAGAGAGAATGTCTGTAGTGGATATCCCTTTTGAAGAGTGAGGAAATGTTTTCTAGAAGCCCTGAAACAAGTTTCTTAAACTCCATATTATTGGCCAAAATTGTGACATATGTCTCTGGCTAAATCATGCAGTGGTGATAAGGTGGGATTAATCAGATTGGCTTATATGGATCAAATTTTACTTCCTAGGCATTGGGTGGGGCCCAGTATTCACTGAAAAACAGCATCCTGAGAAGCTGTGTGAGAAAAATTGAGATTCTTTAGGGAAAAGATGATGATTTCTGTTGGGTAAATAATTAAAAGTAGCTGCAGTATCTGGTCATCTCTGCTCCTTGCTTCCAATCCTCCAGGTCTCCCTGCTGTCTCCAGTGTTATGTATGATTAAAGTGCTCACCAAGTGTGGCATTCAAGGCCCAAAATCTCAAAAATCACCACTAAACAACTTACTCATGTAACCAAACACTGCCTGTTCCCCAATAGCCTATGGAATTTTTTTTTAAGTAATTAAAAAAAAAAGAAATCAAGGGCATCCAGATCAGTAAAGAAGAAGTCAAACTGTTTGCTGATGATATGATCATATACCTAGAAAACCCTAAACATTCTTCCACTCCTTTCCATCATCTCTCAGTCATACAAATCTAATTGAAGTTCCTGGCACACCCCGCTGCTCTCATACTTCCTTGCCAATGGACCTGCCCTATTCCGTCTTTATACCAGTTAATTTCTACTCACTCATGATGCAGCTTCTTGTTCTCCTTCTCAAGCCTTCCACAGTCTGCTATAGTCTGAGTAAATGTCTCCTGGGTATGCTTCTACAATGCCCTGTGTTCACCGCTCCTGATACTTTGTTCTTATAATTGTGATCAGTTGTTAATTCCTCAGAATTCTCAGTGCCTAGAAGTGCCTGGCCCTCAACAAAATGTCCATGACTCAAATACTCAATAAGCAGGATCCATGTTTGTAGGAAGAGTAAGATAATGCCAGTGAGGTTTATTAACTGCAAATGCAAGACACAACTGTAAATTATGATTACTTCAGTAATAACGTCACTCATTGAGCTGTCCTCTTTCCTTACATGTTGTATTGTTTTAAAAATCATACTTTAATTTCTTTCATCTTTTCTATAATAGTTCAGACTCCACGTTGAAGTACCAAATACTCAGATTACTCAGAATTTCGCATATTTTCCATCTTGCTTATTTCTGCCCAATACCTCATATGGCATTAAGCAGAACTAAATTAAAACTTTCCATTTCTACATTTCCAAAGGCCTTTCCTCTAAAATGTTCTAAGAAAGGAGACATCAGGATACAAGTAGGAATGGTAATGTAAAGTAAATTGAAGGTTCAACCTCTGGACCCGGGACTCCTGCGTTTTCCAATCACCAGGTGGAATAGTGCAGCCCAGGAGTTTTGTGTCCCCTGATGTCCCTAATTAAAGGGTGCCTCCCTTATGGTGAAAACACTCTATGCAGTGATGTTTGAAGGGCTTGATGCTCCATGGTAAGCAGACTTTACCCTACTGGGAACATGAAAAGGATCCAGATTTGTGGCTGTAGCCCTCAAGCCCTCATTTAAATAGCCAGGGCAGTTTCATTCAATCAACAAGCATGCGTTGAGTGCCTACTATAAACCAAGCACCGTTTAGACACTAAAGATAGAGGATGAAAAAGACTCCACCAGGTCTCTGCTCTTGTGGAGTTTACATTGTGAGGAAGAGTGGGACACTGGGAGGATACAGACTACAACAAAGAAATAGATCAAGAATAGAGAAAAACATTAGATGTTGATAAGGGCTGTACAGAGAATTATAGTAGGTGGTTACCTCTTAAACTCAGGTGAGTCAGAGCTCTTGCTGTTCACTGACTGCTATTTGCTAGACAGCTGTGTATGACATCCTCATCAATATTGCACTCCTGAAAATTGTTCATCAGAACAGCTTATAAGCTTCTTCTGCTCTTCTCCTTTGCAGTAGATCTGCTTCATGTCAAACAGAAACTACTGGGTATCTTGCCCAAAGCAGACCTGGCTCATGCCTTCTAGGATAATTACCAAGTAGGAGAAGAGCAAATTGTTAAACCATTGGGCAGTTAGTCACACATTGCTTTATGAAGTCTCTTCTATTGTTGCCTTGAACTGTTTTTAAAGCACACACTTTAACTTCAAAGTTAATATACTTTGTACTTTATCTCCTTAACTGGATTGAGGATGAAGAGACTCTTTTCTTCTTGTTTATGTACCCACAACACCCATTATTACTTGGCACATAAATAAAATGTATCCAGTAAATATTTACTGATTAGATGTATAGATTCAAAGATGAAAATAAGTGAAGGAACAATAAAAGGAAGTTTTTGCTGTAGTACCAAGATAAATTACACATGCAGAATAACTGCAGGAACTCACAGGTCAGAAGACAGGAAAGACCTGGAAGAGAGGAGCCTGAGCTGGACATTGAAAGATATGAAAAAATTAGCCAGGCATGGTGGCAGTCACCTATAATTCCAGCTACTTGGGAGGCTGAGGCAGGAGAATTTCTTGAACCCAGGAGGCAGAGGTTGCAGTGAGCCAAGATCACACCATTGCACTGCAACCTGGGCAATAAGAGTGAAACTCGGTGTCGAAAAAAAAAGAAAGCTGTGTACTATAAGAATGGACAGAAGAGGATAAAGAAGGACATTCCTGTTGAGAGAATAATATGAATAAGGCAGGTGTCCCTGTGGAGCACAGAGCAAAGGAAAGTGACATCACTTTCCTAACTCATCTTGCAGGGCAGTGGGTGATGAGAATAGTTGAGTACCTCTGGGCCAGATGAAAAAGAGTCATAAATGTCAGGTGAAAACTCTCATAGCTGATGCAAAGTTACCTATAATAAAAACAGTGTTTTAGGATGTAAATCCCTAAAGCTCGTGCCTAGAGCATCCAAGTCACACTCAAGTAGAAGGCTCAAAGTGAGAACACTTAAAGGGAACCCAGGAGCTTGAGGAAGTAGCAAAGGTTTCAAAACAATTACTTTAGAAAATCAGATAATGACATGACTTTGCTCCATTTTATGTACTTAATGACTCACAAAACACTATAACTTAAGTTTCCGTACCATTTCCCATACCTTCTAATAACATAACTTAGAAAAGTTTTTCTTCTTTATCTTCCCTTTTTAAGGTCTCAAGATTAGCTCTTCTGAGTTACCCTTCTTAGGCAGACTTTCCGTCAGTTTCACTTTACAGATTCTCTAATTTTTCCTTATGTTACACTTTGATCAATGGGTAGCTATATTATATATAACTTATGGAGGTTACAAAAATGAGATATGGCCCCTTCTCTCCTGGAGCTCACAATTGAAAACTGATTTTGGTTAGCTTAATAATCACCAAAATAAGAATAAAGATTTCATTATAGAAAACTAAATAAAGCTACATTAAAATTTCTAAGAAAAATGTCTAAAATTACTTGAAAGCAAGTGACGTATAAGGAAGGAGGATTTCAAAATATGTTTTCTCCTTGTCAGCCATGTGAAACTTTTCTCTCCCTGCTTTAACTAATTAGGGAATGTATAATTTATTTTTACTTGTTTTAATATATCAGGTGATTTTAAAGTGTGATTTTTAATGCTATTACAAAAATTTTCAAACATATACAAAAGTAAAATAATATAATGAACCCTCATGCACCCACCATTTAGCTTAAGGAGTTTTTCACTCATGGTCAGTCCTATTTCATCTACACCCCAGCTACTCTCCTACGCCTGGTTTATTTTGAAGCAGATCTCCAAAATCACATCATTTCATGTATAAATAGTTTCATTTATATTTCTAAAGGTAAGGACTCATTTTTATTTACATAACTACAATACTATTATTCTACCTAAAATATTTTATAGTGATTTCTTAATATATCCAGTATATGGCCAGTTTTCAAATATTTCCAATTGTCTTTATACTTCTTTAAAAATAATTTTCTAATGTAAACCAGGATTCCAATAAGGTTCAAACAATGTAGTTGGCTGATACATCCCAAGTTTCTCATAACCCATAGGTTCTACTTTCATCTTTTTTCTTCTTACCACTTATGTGTTACAGATGCCAAGTAATTTGACCTGGCTCCATTTCCATGGCATCATTTGTCATGTTCCCTATCCCTTGTATTTCCTGTGAATTGAGTTAAATCTAGAGGCTTGCTCTGATTTAAGTTTGATTTTTTTAGAGGGGGAGGGGGTGGGCTAAAATACTTTCTAGATGTTGCTGCTCATTTTCATTAGGAATAATGTCTAATTATCTCCCTTTTTATGACATGAGCATCCTAGATACATTTGAAATTGACCCTTGAACCACAGGGAGTTTAGGTGTACTGAGCCCTGCACACAAAAATCTGCATATACCTTTTGACTCCCCAAAAACTTAACTGCTAATAGCTTACTGTTGATCAGAAGTCTTTATGATAACATAGTCAATTAACACATATTTTGTAAATGTATTATATACTGTATTCTTAAAGTAAGCTAGAGAAAACTATTAAGAAAAGCATAAGGAAGAGATACATTTATAGTACTGTACTGTATTTGTCAATACCATCTGTTTACAAGATGAATTGTCTGAAATGGCAACCATGGTGGCACACCTCAATTTGTGGTACATACCAAGCAATTCAACTTTCTCTTGTAAAGTCACGACTTCTCTCTGCTTCTTGGGAGCACTTCCAACATCACTAGTTGCGTATGAGGCCCATGGTGTTAGTCAAGGTTTACAGTACTGCACTAAATATGATGAAAAATATGTGAGAGCCATGAGACATCACTTTTTCCTGTGATATGCAATTTACTGAGGAGATGAACTGCTCACATGGAGGTGATTAGCGTCTATAGTATTTTACCAGATGCTGGCAATACTTGAGCCTACCACAATAACAACAGGAGGTAGCTATGAAATTACTACAGTAGTACAGTATGTACTACTGATAATGTTATGCAGTTATGATTTAATACTGCATCTTTACATTTGTTTACATTTCTCTCAGCTGCAAAGGGAGCCATGTACAATCTGTGTTTGTGTGCATATGTTTTGACAAATTTTCACTTTTTATAATAAATTTGTATATACTTTATGGTAGTAAATGCTAAAATAAACTAACATCCACATATATTTATGCATTCATAACATATCTTTTTCTTTTTTTTAATTTATTTATTATACTTTAAGTTCTGGGCTACATGTGCAGGTTTGTTAAATAGGTATACAGTTACCATGGTGGTTTGCTGCATCCATCCTCCCGTCATCTACATTAGGTATTTCTCCTAATGCTGTCCCTCCCCAATCCCCCCACCCCCTGCTATCCCTCCCCTAGATCCCCACCACCTGAGAGGACATACCTTTCTTTTAATTATTTTGCTATTTCCAGACTATGTGGCTCATTGTAGAATTTTTTTTTAATTGTCACAAATCTCCAAAAAATGTATTGAAAAAAAAATTTGTAAAAGTGAATCCACACAGTTTAAACTCATGTTGTTCAAAGGCCAACTAGATTTAATTTCAGTATATTCTGAATGGTATATTCTAATCATGTCATTCCTTCTTTATTAATTTAAATACATCTACACAAACAGAACTTTCCCCTGATCAACTATTCAGTTACTCTGAGATATTTTTGTATAAGAAGGTAGGATAAATGCCTCTTTCTTTTAATTGATCTATTTTAAAACTGATCAGTTTGTTTACTTGTATCCTCCAAAGATGATTGATTATTTTTTGTATTGTTATTAAATGATGGATTAAAAATATTTTATGTGTTTCATTCCATTGTAGTAGCTATTTTATTGATGCTCAAATTGTTCCATCTTTGGCCAATTGAAACCTCTTTAAGTGGTTCTCAGTCCTTTTGAGATGATCCTCATATTTGCTGATAGCATCCTGGCTTTCTGGAATGACAGACTGTTTCAGGCCATCTTGTACATCTCCTACCCTAGATCTGAAATCAGCTATCTCTTCAAAGAATCCAATTTATTTTCCTAGGTCATAGTATTTAGAGGCCACAGTCTGAGCAGTAAGTGTGTATGTTGCTACTGGATTGTTCATTGTTTCTAGGTCTTTTCAGCAGACAAAACTGGGAAATACTTATTTTTTTTTTCTCTAAAGATAAATTATATTACTAATTACATGATATTTCCAATTTAAGTTCAGGACTGTAAAATTGCACTTAACCTCTCTGATGTTACATCTGCATCTTCTTTTTCCCCTGCCTACAATCCTGGCTCTCAGTGGAACAACATAATCACTCATTTGCTTTATCCCACAACACACACGCAGTAGTCTCAGAAGAACAATAGCAACACAATCACCAACAGTATAATTATTGAAAAGAGTTTCCTGTAGTTCTTTTTGTTTTTAGTATGTATGTTCTACTAGAGATGTACAAATTTCTGTTAATCTATGATGCGTATTACCCTTCCATTTCTCTCCCTCTCTCTCTCTTTTTTAGAGGTGGGCTCTCACCTAGGCTGGAATGCAGTACTACAATCATAGCTCACTGCAACCTCAAACTCCTGCGCTCAAGCAATCTTCCTACCTCAGCCTTCCAAGTAGCTAGAACTACAGGCTGGTACCATCATGCCCAGCTAATTTTTTTTAAATTTTGTTTTTAGAGATGAACTCTCACTATGTTGCCCAGGCTGGTCTTGAATTCCTGGGCTCAAGCAGTCCTCCCACCTCAGCTGCCCAAAGTGCTGAGATTATAGGCAGGGGCCACTGCACCTGGCCATTTTTCTTATTTTTGTTTTAAAACCTCAACTATTGATTTCTAAAACTCTTAAATGCTTATTTTCTAATTTTTCTTTATAATGTGGGAAAGAGATTATGAGTAGGAATCATTATATGATTTATGAATTACCTTGGAGTGTCATAGTTCGATCCTCAAGATACTATTGCCTGTTATTTCTTCTTAGATCTGACTCAATTTCACAATTTCATTCATTCATTCATTTAAGAAATCCAAGTAAATGCCATGAAGCAATTAGAAAAGAGGCTTAAGGAGAGAATTTAACATATATTGGCAGTCTACTATGTGTCAAAATTGCGATAGGTGCTTTACTTATATCGTAATTTCATAAGAACATTTTGAAGTATAAATTGTTATTATGTAACCAATTTTCAGATGAGGCAGTTGGGACTCAGGGAGTTTCCTTTGCCCAAAGTCACAGAGATATTAAGTAGAGAAGCTAGAATGAACATACACAGTCTGTTTTACTCCAAAGTCATATAGAAGGTGCAGTCCTGTCCTTAAGGAGTTAGTGGAGGGTTGAGACCCAGGAAGAACAAAGTACAATAGGAATTCAGGCCAAAAGAAAGGCATTAAACTGCCAGGGCATCACAAAGAGGTGGCATTTCACCTGATTTTCAGGAAATAATAAAATATATTGGATGTAGAGGGAGTGCATTCCATATCAGAAACTGGAGATGAGCAACATTCTGTAGTTGAGAAAGTGTAAGGGATACTTAAAATGATAAGCAGTCTGGTTGGATCAAAATTTAGGTTAATATAGGGAAATAGGAAATTAAAAGGGTTGCATGTAACCTCAGTTGGGATCTGAAGGTCATTCTGAGGATTCAGGACGGCTAGAAACTTTGGAAGGTTTGGGCAGGAGTGAAATATGATAGGGCACAATCCTAGCCACTGGGTAGGCTCCTGCTAACCTAGATCCTCCCCCTTCGAGGGACTCAAGACAAGACCCACCTTCATAGTTCCATAAGTCTTGCTGATTGACTGCATGTCTTCTAGCAATTTCCTGGTAAAACTGCATTTTCTTTGATGTTTTGCTGCTGGAAGTTTTGCCAAATGAAGGTTTGAAGTTGGAGAGAGATGGAGTAGCCCCACAAAGCATTGCACTGCAATTCAGTGGTTTTCTGAATTCTCAGATGTGAGCAAATAAAGTCTGACTCTAATTAGACATACTTAATCTGCTCATTGAACCTTGGAGTCAAATAAGTCTTAGAGTAATGTGACATTTCACTGATTTCTTGTAAGAGCTTTGCTAAAAAATATGCTTATGAATTTAATCAATAATTATAGGATTATAGAAATCACAGGAAAAAAACTTCACAATTAAAGAGATTTTGGTAAAATTGAGTTCAAATTGGGTAGAACTTTTTACTATAAAAATGAGTTCTATCTAAATGTTATACAATACTGCCTAGTTTGGATAATTTCATTAACTTAAACTCTTCCCTTTGCTCAGTATTAAGATTCGGAAGTGACCACCTAACTTGACATTCTTACATATCCCCCTCATGGGGATTTTTAACACAGTGAATTAAGTGTTCCCCTTATTGCATTTTTTATAAGAAAGTATGAGATTGCATAATTCATGATAACTAAACTTACTTTTAAAATATGACATTTGCTGTCTTAATTCTTCCCACTTCATAATCTGTAAATCAAATATGGTTGAGCTCTGTGAAATCTGTTAGTTATACAACTTTTGAGACCTGGAGACCTGAGTGATCTCTTGCCTATCATAGGACTAGATATAAAATGTGTCCTCAGTATTCTTAGTTCATTCTCTCCCTCTCTCCCTCCCTCCCTCCCCCCTTCCCCCTTCCTTCCTTCCTTCCTTCCTTCCATACATGTATCTTTTATAATAGCTTGAATAATTTGCTGTCATGTAAGAGAATAGTATCTTATATAGAAACATGGCATAGACTTCACCAGTACTCAGAACAGTTCTGTTTTTGGAAGTTTAAACCAAAAAGAAAAATATTTGCTAGATACATCTTTATAAAATCTACATTTTTTTTACAGAAATAGTTTATTGATTATTATAAATTATCATATTTGAAAAATTTTTTTTATAATGCAGTTACACACAGATATTGTTTAATACCTTTGGCACTATATTGCAAAGTGCATTACAGAAATAAAGTCATTATTTGGATGGATCAGTGATTCCAAACTCACTACTCCTCACGCAAGATTTTATCTGAGATACCCTGATCATTGTAGTCACTCAGCTTGTGAGCTTCAGTTGCCCCCCATATGCCTAAAGTTTTCATTTTGTGCTAGTGTAGACCAAGTCAAAGCCCATATAAACCCAAGATATGTGTTAAGGTTAGAGTTGTGCATCACACTCTTTACATACTTTAAAATCACCTGAGGAGCTTTTAAAATGGTCTCAGTGCTGGGGCCCCACTCCCAGAGATTCAGATTTAACTGATCTGGCTTCAAGGCCACAAGAGTTGCACAAGTGCAGGGAGCACCGCTTACCAAGAACCTATTCATCTCCCTGGCCCTCCAACTTCCTGGAGCACAACTCCACCGTATTCCATGTGAACAGCACCACTGTACTTGTGCAAACTTGGAAACCCTAGAGATAGTGCCTGAACACCCATGTTTTCAGAAGGCCCCCCAGGTGTTCTAATATGCAGCCAGAATTGAGAACCACTGACATGTAATGTAACTTGGACATTAGGTGTGTGGATTGAGGAGCTGTGTAGAAATAGATTCAAGATCTAGCTCTACTACTTTTTAGCTGTGTGACCTTAGGAAAGTCATTTCACTCCTTTGGACCTCAATTTCTTCCTAATTAAAATAATGATACTAACCTACCTCATGATATTATATAAAAGAAAAAATAAGATGGTCAAAGTAAAACGCTTGGCACAAAGTTAACACTTAATAAGCCACTATTATTATTTTAGCTATTAAAGCAAGATTTCTGTATTAGTCTAGATTCCTTCAGTACTAAGTTACAGAGGTCTACCTCAGATGATCTGAAACAACACTGGGGGATTTAAGCAAGCCACAGAAGGGTTGAGTTTGATCTGGCCTCAGACGTTGGCATTTGAATGCTGTTAGGATGCAGATTCTCTCTTTCTGGAGCTTATTCCAGCTTCTCTTTTCATGGTACCTTCATTCTCTCAGCCCAACTTCCCCCTTGGGCTAAATCATGACCACAGGCAGCTCAAGACATATCTTTATAGCCTCTTTAGCACAGAACAGGCAAAAAGTCATCCTGTCTGACCCAGTTAGAAAAGTTAGAGTGACCCAGCCTGGCTCCATCCCTGTGGTCAAGAGCTGTAGTCATTAAAATGGGAGAAGGAGTGCTGTGCAGATAAATACAATAACCAGCTTTGTTTCATTGTTGAGACCTGATTTAAAATAAATAAAATACATAAAACCCTTGCCATTCTAGGACCTATTGGCAAACAAGGAAAAATAGCAGTAAGGTCCCAGAAGCAATAAATTCCCTGAAATTAAAACACCTAGTCTCTCTACTCTCCATGACCTATGCATAATAATCACCCCTTAAGGTGAATTCAAGATCACAGAAGTGTGCCTTATCCCTCTGGCCCAGTTTACTTGAGACGCTCAGACTGACAGGCAAATAAGGAGTTGAATCACTCCATACCAAGCTCCCAGCAATCTGCATTATTGAATACCTGCAGTGTTCTGTCCTCCCACTCCCACCCCACGGTATTTCCTTACCCATACAAGTGAGAAAACTAGGCAGAGTTATTTATTTATGTAAGTGTTATGTATAGGAACACCCTCTACAGCTACTCTAACGTGTATGTTATCCAAGAGTAAAGCAATGAGGAAAAGCAACCACAAAAGGCCCAGAAACATCCTTTAACATTTGGATTGTTCCAGCCACTTATCTGACACTTGTGGTGGAGAGGCAGCAAGTGTCATGAAAGAGGAACAAGATTCATCTCTTTATAGCAGTGTGCTTTTGACAAGTTACTTAACTTCTTGGAACTTCAGTTTCCTGATCTGTAAAAAGTGAGGGCAATAATATTTGAAAGGACTATTGTGAGAATTGAATGTATTTGATAAGTGATGATGTATTTGAAAGTCAATTACACTCTGTACAGTTGATATTAAATAAGCGGTTTTCCAGGGGGAGTTGAATAGTTTTATATTTAAAGCATTATTGAAAAAGCTTTACTATGAACATATTCTCATGTATTTGGGCCCAGTAGAGAGGATGACTGGGCATATACTTGACTATCCTAAGAAACATTGCAAAAGAGACACAAGTACTATTGGTACTCACCAGCCATTGGGTTTTTAGCATACTCACTTTGTGGTTACAAAAAGGGGTACCAGAGCTGCTAGCATGCACTGTAACCACCCTGCTACCATACTGGTTCAGTGGCCTTATTGAGGAAAGCAGCCTGACTCATTTCACTGTAACATGTTGCTACACGGCAGAGAATGATGCCAAAAAGAAAAATGTCAAATATTAATAATATCGCTAGCTCTTCTATTTCAAAGAATGCCTCTAGGGATTTTGAGGTCTCTTTATAGTTCCTATTCAGCCAAAGTAAATTGATTGTAGGTTAATAAGAGTCGGTGGAAGATTATATGATTGAATATGTAAAAGCATCTGGCCAAAGGCACAGAATAGCACTTGGCCTATTCTCACAAGCAACATCAAGTTCTAGCTTGTCTGCTGTGGACTGACTGGCTATTCTTCAGTGTCAAGTAGCCTCATCCCTCACAGTGATGTTAAGATGGTATGTATCCCAAAATATACATAGGGGATACATTTTCTCTTACCTGGAAATGGGGCAGGTGCCTCGGTAAGTCTCTTTTATTTTCTTTTTCTCACACTGCCATGAGAAAGTAAATATAAGCCTCTCTTAGTGTTAAAACTCTATAATCCAAACCCCACATTTTTCCAGAAGTGAAAATTGCTTACCATGTAAAAGAGGAACATTTCAAGTGAAGGAGCAGTCTACTCATAAACTTTTAGGAGCAAGAGATGAAATAGCACAAAACTGCCTATATCAAACAAACATGAATAAAGGTTAGATGTGGATTTTAAGTTGTTCAAAAGATTGGTGCTTTAACATACCAAAATATAGAGGACAAATTGATGAGAATGTCTTAGAAGTGAAGGAACATATTTTCTTAATTTTTAATGTGTAGTCTTGGAAATGTTTTATTTCCATTTTTTCTAACATAAATATGTAAATATCTGATTTATACAGTGTATGTATCTCATGGCAACGTGATCTTTTGCTTCTGTTTCATTTTCTTCTTACCCCTCCCCCATCTTTTTCTTGAGGGAATCAGAAAAAGGTGTCCTATATCTCAACTGTTGAGTCTATTTATGAAAATTAGAACTAAACAGTTTAGCACAATTAAGCAGAATGCCACATTCATCAAACCTTTATTTTTCTAAGGCCTCCATCCTGTCAGTCACTAGAAAGCATGTGTTCAGTGGAAGCTGCATTTCCCGTCTTTTGGCATGCCACATCTGTTGACAATTATAGAGGCACATACAATGCCATTCATAGAATGGCATGTGTCTCCGGGTGCCTTGGTTCACAGGCCCTCTGGGACATTTACAAAGTATGTGCTTTTTAACTGTCCTAGAACTAAGGAGTTTCATTTTGCCTGAGAATGTGTTTATATGCCTTGTAAAGGAGCTAGTCATTCCCTTTTGCTTTCCTTTATCATGACATGTGTACACTGTGTGTGTGTGTGTGTGTGTGTGTGTGTGTGTGTGTGTATGTACACCAAAGAAGAACCACACCAGGAACTGAGCATAAAGGCTTTCTCTTACCCATCTACAAACCTTTCTTGTAAGTTGCTGCTTTTATTTTTTATTTATTCTTTTGTTAATAGCATATTTCTTGGCTTCTACTGGACTTTTTTTCTGTTTTTAAACATCATTTAGTTCTGATTTCATATCTACATGTTCTTCAGTCAAGATTGGGGTCAGACTTCCTTATATGATATATGTAATTATTATAATAAAAGTCACTGGGGCCAGGTGTGGTGGCCCACACCTGTAATACCAGCAATTTGAGAGGCTGATGTGGGAAGATTGCCTGAGCCTAGGAGCTCAAGACCAGCCTGGGCAACATAGAAACGCCCTGTTTCAACGTAAAGTTTAAAAATTGGCCAGGTGCAGTGGTGAACTCTTGTTCTAGCTACTTGGGAGGCTGAGGGAGGAGGATCACTTGAGCCCAGGAGGTGGAGGCTATAGTGAGCTCTGATCATGCCACTGCACTCCAGCCTGGGTGATAAAGTGAAACCCTGGCTATAAAACAAAAACAAAAACAAAACCAAGTCACTGGACCCTCTCTGGAGCTATGCCTTCTTTCTTTTGGATCTCTTCCTGACCCGTAAGCAAGCCATATTCTTCAGAAAGTATCTAGTACCTAGAAAACTGAAGCTGAATCTACGTGTCATTTATCCCGGTACTTCATCTCGCTAATCTTAGCACCTCAGACATTTGACAGTATCCAGAATGTTGACCATTTTTCCTATTTTCATCCAAATATTTAATATTGGGTATGCATGACTAGAGTAACATTAATTTTTTTTTTCATTTAAAAGAGAGGTACCGCTTTCGGACATTGTGAGCATCTCCTGTTAATACTATGAATAGTTAAATAAATTCTAGTATAGGAGCCACCTAGAGGAGTTGTTTAATGACTGATAGAAGAATTAGGTGAAAAACTTCAGACAGAGGCTAAAGCCAATTGTGGTTTCATCCATGGTGGTTAATGGTGTTTCTTAATCTTTAAATATCAAATGTGTTGTAATGCTTAATTATCCTTTATATGCAAAGGAAGTGACCTACAAATTCTTTACTGTTTATTGAAAAGTAGTATGTTTGGAGGCTTTGACAATTCTACAGAAGAGAGGAAGCTGTTGAATTCTAGGCTACCATGTCCTTCAAATGGGAAAAACAAAATGCCTGAGCATGTCTCTTCTCCTGCATTACATTTTTGCGTCAGTTTCCTATTAAACTCAAGGATATGTGAAGGGAGCAGTTTTAATTGCTTGGCACTTAAAAAGCCTTCTCCACTGTTCAATGAGTTAGAAATATTTTGAAAATTTGATTGCATATAGAGCCACACAAATTTACCTGTAATAAAATTTTTGCGGCATGCTTAAATAATGTCTTCTAGAAATGAACACCTAAATGAACCATAGAATGCTCAGACGGGAAAGGGAAGCTAATATTTATTGAAGACCTACAAGGTGCCAAATAAAGTATATTCATTATTTTTTATTTGTTCTTCTTAACATCCATCTGAATGGATATTGCTGTTTCTGTTTTACTATTAAGAATTGGGGCTAAAACCGGCTGAGGGGGTTACCTAAATGGTATGAGGTGCAGGGCAGATCTGAAATCTGCTCTGTTTGACTGAAGAATCTGTTTTTCTTCTCTGTTGTCTTTACATTCTCTGGATTATGTTGAAAACGGCAAAGAGAAGCAGTTTATTAGCTCTTATAGATTCTACAGTCAGTGTGGCCTGATTCACCAAAGCTACACACCCAGGCTCACACACAGAAAATTACCTGGGGGCTGACTTACCTGGATTTGTGTCTAAATTATCCCATATATCAAATAATACTAGATCTCCCCTTCAGTTTCTGCTTTGTAGTTAGCTTAAAATATCTCGAAACTCACATTGTCCCAGAGGAATAGCAAGAATGTCATCTTATGTTAATTAAGTATGTCCTGTGCTGATATTAATTAAATTTATGGCACCTAAATCAAGAATCCTTCAGATTGGCTTTTGAAGTGTGCTCTATCTCTGCCATGGGAAGAGCCTATTTTGAGGTTTTCCTAGACAAAAGAAAAGAAAGCCACCTCCAGATATCCTTTAGAGTCCTTTCAAATGGTCCCCAAACAGAGGAATCTAGTTTTAATGGAAGTTTTTAATAAACCTCATTATTTGACAAGTGGTCAAGTGTCTGGCATTCCTTCTTTATTTATTTTTCCACTTGTGCTTATGTGTTAAGGCTCCTTTGATGTTGTTTGTACCCCTGGTGGTGGTAAATGACCATGATGGCTAATAGGCTGGCTTCCGAAGGCGCCTGCTAACAACTGCCTCATAAATATTCAACAGGAGCATTCTGTGCAAAAGCCTGGGGAATCAGGTGACCCGCCAAATCTTTCCACATCTAATATCTATGATAATGGCTATAAATTATGTGGGACAGAAGGAATGGCCTTGCACTGTGAAAAACCGAAAGGGAATCAATACTGCCTGTGGCTCCCAGCTCAGGCAGGCAGCATCTCCCAGTATACCTCTCCCAGGTCCTGACCTGGGCGGTCAAGGGCTTTCTCCTCTGCCTAATGAACAGTTCTTCTGCAGCAAGTCATCACCACCCCAGAGCGGTGGGATCTTACCTGTATTTTAATTTTTTGTTATAATGGTAATTAGCATGATATGTTGAATAGTCAATTAAGAAATCCAAAACAGCATTTTAAATTTAAAAAGTTTTTCCATGAGGAATCCAGTTGCATTAATTTTGTGGACTGAAGGTAAGCTAAAGTAGCCAAGTTTGTGCATTCATTACCTCGTTCTAATCCTCAACATCACAAATGCAAAAGGCTGTCATTAGATTTGAGAACTGACAAGAACTGGGATTTCGCAATGTGAATGTTGAAAGATTAATTTGAAAAGATCTCACTAAAAAACACAAAAGGTTATTGCTAACATGGAATATTTTATATTCATAGTCTGTACCTAGTTTTAAAATGCCTATTTACAGTTATCTGGTTTCGAAAGAAATGATACATTTAGAGGAGTACCTGATCAAATTGAAATATTTCTAGGTATCTTGTTTTGATGATAGAGAAGTATAGATATCCAATATTATATGATAATGTTGGAAATACATTTTTATCAAAAGATATTTTGGCTTTCAGTTATTATATCCAAAGAGAAGTTAAAAACAAAAGGAAACAAGAAAGAGAATGGGCTTTTTCACCCTTTTATGTCATAGTGTGTTGTCAAAAAGGAAAGGACTTCCTTTGCAATATTTCACCCTTTGTGTTTGCCCTGAACATATTAATGGTGAAGTAGAAATGGTAAAGATGAAAGCAGTGTCGTAAATTTCATGAAAGTATAGTTAATTTTCACTGAGCTAGTTGCCAAGCTGGTAGTGGGTAAAAATGTAAATGTTCGTCTTTGATCGATGGAATTTTAATTTTGTGAATAGCTGTATGCCTTGATTTATACATCTGTAGCACATTTTAAACATCTGTGTTCAAGATGACTGTTTGGGAAAAGATTCATTGACTTCACTTAGTTCATGTTGTTTGGTTCTATATACTACATTCAAGTCCCAAATGAGACTTCTCTAAAAAGAAATTTTACACAAATTTCTTACTTTATTATAGACTGCATAACCTAGAATGACTTTTTAAAAACCAGCATGGGTGATTTCACTATGAGTTTTCAAAGGCTACACAATTGTTGAAGAATGAAAATGTATCTGTTTCAACAGCAAAAATGAGAATAATTGAGATTTAAATGCTATAGTAGCTGAGGCTAATGTTTCTCTTAGAATCTCTGTTACCCCTGGACCCTCACTCTCTATGTTGCCTTTATTAGTTTATAGGAGATTTTTGCATTTAGAACCTATAACCTGGCTTTTAAGAAATGCTGCTTTAAGGGCTGAGACTGAAGTGTTGCATTATTTTTCATCAAACTTGATTAATTTTAACCATAGGTAGCTCAAAAGAACAGCTCGATTAAAACTACTACAGGTACAGGAAGAAAAGAAATAGATTGCCTATAGCTTAGCGGTAAAATAGGAAGCCCAAGCTATACTTGAAATGACTTTTACAGGTGACCCTTCTATTTTTAAGAGAATTATGTATTACCATTTCTAAAATGTCTAGGCAGCCATTTCTAAAATTTCTAGGCAGCCATTAAGAAAATTGGATTGCTTCTATTTACCTTACAATGTATTTGTATCTTTCCCAAAATCACAGGCCTAAAAGCAATTCTAATGATCCAGGGGATAGTCCATAGTCTCCCCTTCAATTAAGACCAGAGCTACAGCTTCAGATTTCACTAACATCAGAATAGTCTGCTAGTTCCTTTTCATTTGCATTAGTACAGGAATCTCCCCATGGGCTTAAAAGCAGCAGCTTTGTTACAAGAGGATCTTTAAAAAAAAAAAATTACTCTAGAGATTCCTTTCTGCTAGAGATGTGTTTATTTCATAGTCAATAAAAACTTAGAGGACCCCTTCTGAAAATTTTGGTAACTCATAATTTGGTAACTCATAATTTAAACATTTGTCACTTTTCCCTTTTTAAGACTATCTTTTATGTGTATTGGACTCAACCTAGAATGGGGTAGGGAAGTGCTGATCCTTTCTTTAATTTTGAGTGGCCATTTGGAAACACCCCTGGACCAGTAGTATTCAAACAATGTGGTTAATAATCTCCTGTACAGCTTATTACAAGTGCAAAGCCTCCTGAGCCCAGTACCCCAAAATACTAATGTAGTAATTGTGGGGTGAGACTCAGAATCTTCATTTTTCCTACGTTCCC
This sequence comes from Cacajao melanocephalus, assembly GCA_963573385.1. Lineage (NCBI taxonomy): Eukaryota > Metazoa > Chordata > Mammalia > Primates > Pitheciidae > Cacajao > Cacajao melanocephalus. The sequence continues at coordinate 27,522 of CAUYLG010065387.1, read as the reverse complement.
CTGCTGGCTAACATGAAGGGCATCTGGGAACCATCCTTTGAGGAGCAAGATGGTTTCTGAGTCCTTGTTTATCTGTTTCCACAGAAACTACCTATTGTAACCACCTACAAATTACATGATGTAGGCAGTGTTTTCCCAGGTATACTAATGTTAATAGTTGCAGAACCAAAAGGATAACAGTGAAGCTACTTCACATAAACAGATGTTTGATGGATTCTGAGAGTACTCTGGAGGAGGAAGACCTGGGTGAGTTCCAGGGCCCTGATGCTGATGCTCTGGCATTGTGCAACTTATATGACTCAGTTTTCTAGTGTGTGAGTGAAGATAATCATCTTTGCCTCCTACCCACATAATTCCAATGCTCTGACAAATGTCGAGGCACTACTTGTAAAAATGATCTAATTTCTACATGATGGTGTAGTTATATAAAAAAAGTTTTCCAGAACAAAGCACCAATTGAAAACCTGGCATTTTTTAATGTTTTATAATTTTCCTTCCATTTTAGATGATAGCTTGTAAAACTACTTCCTCAGAGACTTTCCCCATAACTTTCTACTTTACCTTCATCCTGTCCTAATTCATTTCTATAAGGACATTGAGATACTGGATTACATGTCATGTTTCTAAACTACTCTCTAACTGGTGTCCTTTGAAATCCCACATTTCCCACACTCGGAACCTAGAAGATCAACCAAATTTGACTTGCTGAAAATAATAACCAGTCTGGCATATGGTATGGGATAAAAATTAGGTTAAACCACAAAACTCTTCCCAATAATGAGTCAGTGTGTGGGTGTCCTTGGGTAAGACCTCATTCAAGAGCAGGAGGAGCTGAGTGAGGGACAGTTCTCAAGCGATTCTTTGGAATTACCATTTTTGCAAGGAAGCTTTCTACCCACCCCCACTAGAGAAACTTCTCCCATTGTTTTACCCACCTCATCCTCTCCAAACATTATGATGCAACTTCACATCAGAACAGGATGCTGCAAGAGTCCATGCCCCTTTAACCTCTGCTTTGTCTAAGGCCAAGAACATGTCTATGGCTGAACAAGTTGGGTTTATCATTCATTGCAGTGAGGGAGAACTCATGTCATGGGGACCCATGAGTCAGCTCAGTAAAAGCGTGTTAGAAAGGACTTGGAGGAGGATTGAAATTTTGTGTAGAGGAGCGTTTGATGAGAGTCAAAGAAAATGGAGTTTGCTCTAGATTGGATGCTGTTAGGAAATGGGGACAATCCCATGACTCTGTATCTTAATAAACGGTGTCTATAGGGAAAGAAGAACAGGAGACTAAAGTTTTAATTAGTAAAGATGCAGCCATCACTTATATTTCTCAGAAAAGGGGATTTCTGATACTTTGTGGTTTGCCCGTGACTTTGTTTTTTCTGGGCTTAACCAAAATTATGAACTGGCTAGTTTTGACTTACTTCAGCACAGTCACAGAGTGACCTTGTCTGATGCTGGTGTTCCATGAGATTAGTTATTTGTTCATAAGGAGAACAGATGGCATGGTTCTTTAACAGCACTGACACCTACTCATAAACGTCAGGCCAGTTCCCAGATGTCAGAGGCTGCTTCTTTTTTAGATCAAATATCTTTGTAGCATAAAATCAGTTTTAGGGCAGTGCAATTTTTCATGGTGAATATTTTAGGTTCTCTTTGTAGGTGCTGGTTTTTTAAATTAATCTTTAGTTTTGCCATTGTCCATTTATGATCAGGTGATCTGATCTCAAAATTCATGTTCCTAGCATTTAGTAACTTATACAATGGGAACATTTAGGGATTTAGGAAAAGTAGGAAGACTAAAGAAAGGTTTCACCCATGAAGCAGTGGGTCAGTAGGGAACTTACAAGGAAGAGCAAAGGGAATGAAATGGTTACCAAAGTGTACTGAAGTGAGAGATACAAAGATGGATGGATGGGTAGGTGGGTGGGTGAATGGATAAGAGAGAGAGAAAGAGAGAGAAAAAGGATGAAAATGTCATACTCATCTGAACCTCATTCTTATCACTCAGGGAAACTGCAGTTATCCTGAATGCCTCTGGTACCAATAACTGACAAAACACATGATTCCTGCCATTTAGTTATTTGTTTGTTTGTATGTATCTGCATGTGTACTTATGCATTACATCTGTTTAATACATAATACCGAAATTATAGACTGCTAAAATTATGGTAAAGAGCAGCTAATGTTCCAGTAGGCTTTTCTTGCTTCATAGCTAAGGGGAAAATATATGGGGTGAAAACTTGAATAGAAACTATGTGCAGCATTTAGCTTTAACACCTACTACCTTTGAAATCTGTCAAAAAGCTGTTGTCAGCTGTGGTTAGCCTCAGAATAATAAGGTTTAAAGGCTTATAAATGATCATTTTCATGTAAACATAGAATGGATTCGGGATGTGAGGTGGCACATTTCTTTTCCAATAGGAACTTCTGCATAGTTACCCAGTAGAAAAGGATCTTCTCACAAGAGGTGTGGGAAAACTATACCACAAGGCTACAGTAACCAAAACAGCATGTTACTGGTACAAAAACAGACACATAGGCCTTTGGAATAGGTTAGAGAATCCAGAAATAAAGCCACACGCCTACAACCATCTGATCTTTGGCAAAGCCAACAGTACAAAACAATGGGGAAAGGACTCCCAATTCAATAAATGCTGCTGGGATAACTGACTAGCCATATGCAGAAAATTGAAACTGGACTCCTTCCTCTCACCATATATAAAAATCAACTCAAGATTCATTAAAGACTTGAATGTAAAACCTAAAACTATGAAAATCCTACAATTAAAGCTAGGAAATACTGTTCTGGACATTGGCCCTGGCCAAGACTTCGTGAAGACTCCAAAAACAATTGCAACAAAAACAAAAAATCAACAAGTAGGACCTAATTAAAGAGTTTCTGCACAGCAAAAGAAACTGTCAACAGAGTAAACAGACAACTTACAAAATGGGAGAAAATATTTGCAAACTATGCATCTGATGAAGGTCTAATATCTGGAATCTATAATGAACTTAAACAATTCAACAAGCAAAAAAACAACTCTGTTAAAAAGTGGGTGAAAGACATGAACAGACACTTCTGAAATGAAGACAGACAAGCAGCCAACAAACATATGAAAAAATGCTCAACATCATTAATCATCAGAGAAAAGCAAATTAAAACCACAATGAGACACCATCGCACACCAGTCAGAATGGCTATGCTGGCAAAGTTGCAGAGAAAAGAGAACACTTACACGCTGTTGGTGGGAATGTAAATTAGTTCAGCCACTGTGGAAAGTAATTTGGAGATTTCTCAAAAAACTTAAAACAGGACCCACCATTTGACCCAGCAAATGCTGTGTATATATGCAGAGGAAGATAAATTGTTCTACCATAAAGACACATGCTCACATATGTTCATCACAGCATTATTCACAATAGTAGAAACATGTAATCAACCCAAATGCCCTTCAGTGGTAAAGTGGATAAAGAAAATACGTTCATTATCTGGGTGGCAAAAATAATTTGTGCACCAAACCCCAATGACACACAATTTACCCATATAACAAACTTGCACATGTACCCTCTAAACTAAAAATAAAAGTTAGGTAGAAAAAAAAGAGGTGTGGGAAAAGACCCCAGCATAACACATAAGTGGCATAGTAACAGTGAAGATTGACTCACAGTTGATGTTTATTACCTAGATAAGAAGGACAGTGGCCCCTCTTCCTTTCTGTATTCTTTGTAAAGAGTAGGCATTCTGAGAGGTTAAACCACCAGACAGAATTTGAAATCTTTAAATTAATCAATTTACTGCTATTCATTTGCCTTCTACTTTGAATCTGTTTTGTCATAGCCAATATTTAAAGTCTCTGGCATCACTAGGGTCAAATGAAGATACTAGAATCTGTTTTGTGGTATCCTAAATTCACTGAATTAGTATTTATTATAAGAATCCCATAAGGTGTGAGTCTTTACAAATAAAGGTAGAGAATGCCCTTTATTTGTAAGGGCAAATAGTTCCTCCTTCTCCTGTCAAGAGGATGCGAAAATCTCCTTGCTCATTTTTTCTTTTCTTTTTTTCTCTTTGCAGAATGAGCGTTCTGAGAAGAACAAAACTCTTTTCTGACAAATCTTATGAAACACTTTTGTGCTTGACTCTCCAATGACTAAGAATTGGACGCACAATTCTCTATTCATTTCTCAAGTGTCAAGAGAGAATTGAGTTTAAAGGCATCCAATTCCCTTGCAGGTTATACTGTCTATCTAGATGAATTAGTATTCAACACAGCTTTGGGAAAATCTCAGATGATTTGCAGATTTGTAGATTGTTCAAACTCATAATGAAATTTCAGACTGAGGAAATCACTAAACAGTTTATGGCATGAGTTTTTCCCTCTGAGGTCTGGACATCTTTGATCAATTCACTCCTCTGCCTTCTCTGCCCCTTCCATGCCAGACAGCCCAGGGCTGCTTGAGAAAATTACACACACCTGTCACCATTGAGATTATTCTACTACCCCATGTCCTCCCCTTCTCAGCAAAGCAGCCCACTGTCCATCCATTTTCATTCTTCATATCTGATCCTATAGGATATATGTTTCTCTTCTTATCTAGGGCTATTTTCTAAGTCCGATCCCTCCAGTTCTACCCTTTATTAGTGGCCTCTCCTCTATTGGTTGTACTGCTGCCTTAGTTAAGGCACTCAAAATTCCTCATTACTGCATTGCTCCCAGTTATCTTCCCAAAATCTGTCTTCCCATTGCTTTCAAGGCCAACTCTTGAGCATGGCATATTGGTATATAAAGGCCTACATGACTTGACACTTGCCAAACTCTCCAGCCTGATCTCTCACCAGTTTTTCATGTGGAATTAACTCTGGCCATAGCATCCTACTTGAAGTTTCTTAAAAACACCAAATTAGTTCACAGTTCTTTATTTCATATGCTATTCCCTTTGCTACTTATCTTTTAAGGCTTAGCACAGATAGCTTCTTAACGCATATTACTCAGGAAATGTTAGAAATCACTATTGTTGTTGTTATTGTTGTCATGTCTCCCTTCGGTATCTAAGGGTGTTTGGTACTTCTCCTCTGTGTTTTCATAGTAAACTTATAACATAGCCTTAATCATACTATATCGTAGTTGGCTACTTGTTTTTCTTGCCACCAAATTCTGAATTACTTTTCTCACTTACATTATCTTCATAGATCTTAAAAGCATTTGGGTTTGTTATTTCTGTTTAAAATAACAAACAACATCAACAAATTTGCAATTAAATTATAGTGGTAGTGGGGATGATGATGACAATGATGATGATAACTACATTTATTGAATTCTATATCCTAAGCACTTTCTAAATGTTTTTAAATGTTTTCCATTATAATCTTATTACTAATCTCATTTATGAGCTAAGAAACTAACATTGAGAGAGGTAAATACCTTGGCCAATTCATATAAATTATGAGTGGTGGAGCCAGGATTTGAACACATGGAGTACTATTCCAGAGACCAAAAAATAGAGAAAATATTATCTATGTCCTGATACTAACCGTATTCCTATTAATTTATGAGAAAGAGAGCCTGGAAAGTCAATTCAAAATATTTGTTACATATCTACTTTATGTTGGATTGAATTAGGTCTTTGAATAAAACATAGCTCTTCTCTGAACTTAACCCCCTGAAAAGGAAATAACATATGAACATGCCTAAATAACTAGGCAGATATTATAAATGCTGAAACCTACAACTGCTATCAAAATGGAAAAGAGAGAAAGTTTAAACTGGTTGAGGAAAACTTGGGAAAGTCATTTTGGAGGAGGCGGCATTTGATATGTGTCTGAAGAGTTGAGTCCTAATGCGTGAAGATAGCAGAGGGATTGAAGAGTGCATGGGATTTGAAGGGTACTTGTAGGAATGGAACAATAACCTCTTATTACTCTGCTTTATGGGAAAGGAGTAAGATGAAGGCAAGAGGCCTTGATAGAGACTTTCTCCCTACAGAGAGGTGAAGACTATAGTCCCTCATGACTCAGGATCTCTTGGTTGCTGCCATACAGGTATCTATGGAATCACAAAAATGAGGCCCAGGAAACTTTAAACAAACCTATGCTTCCCTCCCAGAATTCAGTCTATTTCCGTATAAGTCGGTGCCTTCTGTCCATACTCATTTCTGTGTGCAATGTGTTGAGTCTTTTGAGTGGTAACTTAACAGCCCAGGAGAGGATTGAGCTATACTGAGGCTTCATATGTGAACACAGTATGGTTCTATTCTTGAAAAGGTTGCCAGTGTCCTTTTCCAAACTATAGAGTTGTGCTGCTCCTGTCTAGAAAGCAGCTCAGTGAACTTGACCTTAACCTTTCTACTGTATAAACTTCTCAGAATATTGTAGATACTTTTATTCAATGAGTCTATTCCCCCTTTGTTTGTTTAGTCAAGTAGAGAACTATTTTATGATATGTTTTCTTAGGGCAAATTCCTAATGATCATAGACAACCTGAAGTTGGTAGTGACCAACTCTGTGACATTGCTACTTGATAAATATATCAACCTTAGGCTCTTTTCTTTTTGTTTATGAGTACACAAAAATTATTTTGAAATGCCTGGCTTGCTAGTTTTTGGATGCATTACATATGGAATATGCTTTAAAAATTACATTTGTGATTTAGTATATGTGATTCAGTATGTACATATGCAAATATGTATGTGATTGTAACCCCCATTTTTTAGTCCTACTCTCTGTCAAGAGTAAGAAGGTTAGACTATAACTAACACAAAATTCAGTGGCGTCTGTAGTGCAAGTAATGCTGGCAGCTACAATAAGCAATCCCATATCAGTGGCTTAATAGAACAAACATTTAGTTCTTGCTCATGTTATTGGACAGTGGGGAACAGTTTATGGGAAGGGCTTGGGAAGGAATATTGTGCACCACCTAGGTACTCAGGTATCCAGACTTCTATCTACTGACCTGGCTGTGCCCTAAGGTCTCAGAAGGTTGACGTTCTCCACTGGAACCTCTGCAACTGGTTGACCAGACAAACAGAGTAAGAGAGAGAGAGACAGAGAAGGAATATGGAAGTTTACAAGAGAGGTTTCTGGAAGTACCACACGTGACTTCTGCCCAGCATCCATTGGCTAGAACAAGTTATATGGCCCTATGTGCAAGGGGAGCTAGGAAATGTTGCCTTCCTATGTGTCCAGGAGAAAAATAAAATTATTTGTTGAACATATGGCATTGTCTCTGTCACAGCCTTTATCTCCTTCATTATTCCACTTATTTCTAGTATTTTGAAAGTTTCAAGGTCTCCCCCAACCCTCAGATGTCAAGAGGGCCTCATGGTAGATTGATGGAGAGAGTTGGGGATACATAAATAACGCGATCTTCCCAACTTTACACCACCCTCTTTTTTCTGGATCGTGGCTTTCTGCAGCTGCTTCTCATTTAGTTCAGTTCAAAAACATTAATTGAAGTCCTACCATGAACCAAGCAGTGTTGTAGGATCTGGGGAGTCAGTGATAAACAAGAGAGTCCCTGCCCTCAAGATGCTGAGTTTAGTGGGGTCCTCTCCTACTGTGGCATGTTCTTTCATCGACTCCAAAAGGCTTCCTCCAGTGCTTTTCCCCTTCCCAAACTTCTCCTGGGTTCTTCAGAGAGAGGCCGTACTCTCCTTTCCACACCAACTCTAGAGAGCAACTCTCAACAGAAGCCCTGCTGGTTGTTAGAGGAATACGCTGTTTCCAAAAACCTTCTTTGAACATCCCTAGAATTGATTTTGAGAGATAAGTCTAGAAAATGTAACCCAGGGCCATATCCCTACTTATTACTAGGGTTCTCTTTAGATTATGTCCTCAGGCATGACACAGATTCACTGATGTTCCCTGACACAAGGTGAACTCTCATCCTCTCTGAGTGGATTGGTTGTCTTAAGGGTCACAGTGCAGGTCATCATACACCTCTGGAGGAATTCTGTTCTCCAGTAACAAGAAAAATTAGCAGTAGCGTCAAATTCCCCTTCACATGTGAAGGGGAATTTATTCAGTTGGGTCCTGGAAATAGCCATTGGTATCCCCTGATTCCCCAAGAGAGACATGCAAATAGAATTCTATAATAACCTGAAGTTGTATGTGTGTGTGTGCTCTCTCTCTCACACACACACATACACACACAGATGTGTATAAAATTAAATTTAGAAAGCCGTTTTGTGGAAGAGACTGACTTAGGCCTGTTAAATAAAAGTTTAATTTAATAGAGCAACCAGGTATTTCTTTAACCAAGTTTTTAAAGCATTCAAGATGCCAAATTTTCCAAGATGAATTTTCTGGAAGAAGTCCCAAAACTCCCTTCTCTTTCTTCTTTTTCTTTTCTTTTTCTTTTTTCTTTTTTTTTTTTTTTTTTTTTTGAGATGAAGTCTCACTCTGTTGTCCATCGCCCAGGCTGGAGTGCTAGAGTGCAGTGGTGCGATCTCAGCTCTCTGCAACCTCTGCCTCCCGAGTTCAAGCTATTCTCCTGCCTCAGCCTCCCGAGTAGCTAATTTTTGTATTTTTAGTAAAAACAGGGCTTCGCCATGTTGGCCAGGTCTCAAACTCCTGACCTCAGGTTATCCACCCACCTCAGCCTCCCAAAATACTGCGATTATAGATGTGAACCACCGTGCCCTGCCCCAAAACTCCCTTACTGATCACATCCTATCAGACTTAGAAGGGGCAGATATTTTCTTTTGGTAGGTTCAACTCCACCTTTGTTCATTTTAATTATAGTAAAAATTCTTAAAATATGTTTTTTTCTGAATAAGTGGTTTCTCCTAGTGCTAAATTCTCGCCATGCTTAAAATGTGGTAGAGAAAAGCAGCTCTAGTTATCCTTGAGTAAAAGATCAAAGAAGGGAAAATATATTAATGAGCACCCTCATTCAAAACCTCTTAAAATGCAGTTCCCAAGTGTGCTGGGACTTTCCGGGCTTGTCTCTGGGAGATGGATATTTTGGATCTTGCTTTAGCATACACAAGAAACCAATCTCCAGGCAGTTCTTCCTTATAATTTCTTTACAAGTTTCCTCTTCAAGAATTCCTAACGTACCTTCCTCAACAGTCATATAGATTTTCTAGAGTTAGAAAATTATAGGAAAATAGAGTGAGCTGCTCTCTCAAGTATGTTTACTTGTCTAGTCCCCTGACATTTACTAGCCATGTACCTATACCACCAAGGCAACCACTTTATTGATTTAATGATAAGCTGTACAACAGGGAAATCACATTGTTTCTTCATAGACATAGAGAAAGCAGAAGCATAGCTACTGTTGTCAAAGAGGTTAACATCTAGATGTGAACACTAAAAATGGGAACCCCACCTGGAATATAAGTTCCATGAATCTCTAGTGCCTTGAGTAGTACCTGGAATAGGATACAGTTCTCCAGAATTATTTGTTGAGTGAATGGAGATCAAACAGCATAGAGCAATATATCACCGAGTATTAAAACTGTAAGAATGGCATCAGTTCACTGAGAAAAGTGAAGACTTTATGAAGACAGTGGAGTTGAGCAGAGCCATGAAGAACTATAGACTTCCAATAGGTGGAGAAGAGAGGAGTGGGCAAACCAGGCAAGGAGCGATGAGAGAAGTAACAGAGGAGGTAACGAGCATGTTGCAGTGGGAAAGTGGGCTTGGCTCTGGTCAGAGGAATCACGCAGTGGATTAACAGAACTCAGGCAGGTCAGGGATGTGGGTAAGGAGACATAACATCTGGCTTTGTGTCCTAGCTTCGTCATTTATTCAATAGCTGAATAAATAACCCTTTTTAGTCTCATTTAATATCTAAATTTGAGAATAATACATAGAACATATATTTTTAAAATTCAAGAAGAAATTATGAAAATTTTTAAATTTATTTTTAAAATGATATTATCATTGTTATTATTTATGACAACAGTGTTCTAGTTGGCCTTTCGACTGTGGTTTTCTTAGTGGGAAAATAGCTCATACAATGGCCCCGCATGTATGCCTGGGAAGAAATAGGTAAAAAGATGAAATCTAGTGATTGATAGTTTATTGGATAATTTCAAAATAGTACAAGTGAAAAAATTATTTTAGGATTCCTAAGTAAGTATTAGAAATGATGTTACAGTTAAATTTGTCTGATAATTTAAATTGTTATGAATTATATAGAGTCATTTCACAAAATTGTTGTGTGGGAAGTAAAGCTCCATTCAGTCACTAAGTTAGCAAAGGAACCTGATTAGAATAATACTCAACCACTTTTGTATTGTCAGGAAATGTTAGAGAAAGCTTTATTGTTGTTAATGACTCTTGGCATATATAATACTCCTCATCCTTAAAGAACCTGACAAACATTGATTTAAACCTCTTTTCAAATATATTCCCAAACTAAAGTCATTGTTTCTGAGTGTGCCTTAAAACGTGAAGTAAGATTTGCTCATTCTCACATTAAGATAACTGTTGAAGCAGAAGTGGAAACTGCATATTCATACAGTAATGATAGTTTGGGAGATGATGGTGTTGGCTTAAAACAAATTGGGTGATATGATCTGCCAACAATCAAATTGTATAGACAGATTCAGCAAATACATAGTACAGCTCTACAACTCTGAATCTAAAGAAGGCATCACTAATCAATCACACATTCTTTCCAACTGGGTCTTCTTTTCTTTTTCTTTTCTTTTTTTCTTTTTGCCTTTTGACCAGGAAAAGGAATTAAACTGAGTTTTGATTTGGCTATTATGTCTCTTTGAGATGTAGGGCTGTAAGTAGCCAGTACCAGTAAATCAGAGTTAGCATAGGCAAAATGGGACCTACTTACTATTCTAGAATAAAGGATGGCTCTACAAAAGTTTCAGAGAGCCTTCCTTATCATTGTTAATGGCTGCAAATATATAAGTGTATATAATTAATAATACATAAATACAGGACTTACATGACAGTAATGTCACAGTCTCCCTTCCCACATGTTCTTTTTTCATTCATTTGGCCCTTCATTTTTATTCATTAAATCGGTGGCTCTCTTTCTGTCTCTCCACACCCCCTTCTCTCCTGACAGCTCACCTTATGTTGTGTGCTAAAGAGAAAAGATACAGGCCTGCCTGCCGCTCTGGAAGAGCATCCAATATGGTACAGTTAAGGAGATAAGATCTGACTGTAAGGACCAGTCAAGTCTTGCTGCTCTTTAAACGAATGCAATTACTTGAGGTTTTTTTGTTTGTTTGGAAATAAAAATGCACTCAAACTGAAAAAAATAAAAAGGATATATCTCTTTCTGGGTTTGCAAAGCCACTTCTGATTTCAAAGAAAGCTGCCTGGTAATTTCTTATGGGCTCAATTCTGAAAGAAGCTCTTAGTACCTAATTACAAAGTACCTAATTACTATGTCATCCCCATCCATCAATCACTACTGTTTGGGTTAAACTGCCCTTTTCCAGAAGTAGGGAGAGGAATAGGGAAGACATTCTATGATGGAAAAAGAATGAAGACCAGAGTGATTGAATGTGTTGTTGCTTCCCACTATTCAACAGGTAATTGAAGGCGGCTGCTTTGCAACATTGGCAATAGTGCCTTTTCACTTACCTTCTTTTATTCGCAGTTTCAAGGATTCAGACTGTAATGTTTTGATTAGGAACATGGTCCAAGAGGCCTGAGTTCAGTCAGATATTAGCTATACAATTTCAGCCAAGTTCTTAACCTGTCTACATGTCAGTAAAATGACATTACTGACATTCCTCATCTGTAAAGTGAAGAGATTAAAAACAGTGTCACTGAGGGAATTATAGTGCACTAAAGCACCCAGCACCATGCCCAGACATTGCATGGGCTGAAAAAAATATTGTCTAGTATTATCACTGGTGATGCCTAGTTGACTATATTAATTTCCTTTTGCTACTGTAAGAAAACACCACAAAAGTGATGACTTAACAACAACAAAAATGTGTCTCTTTTACTGTTCTAGAGGTCAAAAGTCAGAAATCTGCTTCATTGGGCTAAAGTTAAGGTGTTAGTAGAGATGATTCCTTATAAAGTATCTGGGGGGAGAATCTATTTCCTTGCCTTCTAGTGCCTCATGGCCCCTTCTTCCATCTTCAAAGTATATCACTCCAATCTCTGCTTCCATCATTACATTATCTTTTTCTCCTCCTACCTTCTAGGTTCCTCTTGTAAGGAACATTATGATTACATTGGACCCACCCAGATAACTCAGGGTAATCACCCATCTTAAAATCCTTAATTTAAGCACACCTGCGCAGTTCCTTTTTGCCATATAAGGAAAAGTAACACTCAAGGACCCTAGGAATTAGGATGTGGTTGACCATCTTTGGGGAATATTATTCAGCTTACCACATTGACTAATCAAATTTTTCGACATCACTGATAGTCTGCTTCTTAGTGCTATAACGCAGAGTGGTGACTGTGAACTCTGAGGCCATGAGGGTTTGAGATGCTAATCTAACAAATCACTTTAGAAAACTAGTGTTTTTAAAACTCTAGGGTTATTTCTGTAACACCCATCTTTCCTTCCATTCCTATCTTATCTCTACTTGCTCAAGAAGAAAGATGTAATTTGATAAAGCAAAATAGAAGAGCATAATTCTAAAACTCAGAGAGACCTGGGTTCATGTTCCAGCTCTGCAACCTGATGGCTGGCTGGGTTACCTTGGAAAAACTACATGATTGCATTGGGTGCGTTCCTCAAAAGCATTCCCTGAGACAAGGATTTGAGGCAGGAGTTTATCTGAAAGATGATCCCAGGAAAGATGGATAGAAAGGGAGAAAATGAGTCAGAGAATGGAAAGAAGCTAATAAACAGTATATTATCAAGCAGGTTACTCCCACTGGGTGACCTATGGGATCAGGGAGAACATCAGAGTTATCCCACCTATGGAAAAGAAGCTTTCATCACTGGCTGAGGACTGATCCCTGGTGCATTATCTTCAGTACTGAAGATAATCCATGGTGCATTATCTTCAGGCTGAAGCAGGCTGAGAAAGCCCTGGGGAGACTGTTTGCATAGGATGGCCTACATCTAGTGATGAATGCTGAGTGTCACATTGGTTGCATATGGGGTACTAGAAAGGCCTTCTCCGAACTTCAAGGATGATAGTACTCAGCTTGCAGGGATTTTGTGAGAATTAGTGATCTCATACTAAAGCACCTACTAATATGCATGGCACATGATAATTGCTCAATAACTGGTAGTTTCTAAATAATGATCATGTCAAAGATTTCCCTTTGGTTTCTGCTTATGAAATTTGTACATGGGAAGATCACTCTACATTTTTGTGCCCCAGTCATTTTTTATGTCTAAAATGAGAGGGGAGAGTAAACTAAACCATCTCAAAGTGTATTCTTAGGACTAATAATCTGAGTCATCATGGCTTAATTTCTCATGTCCTTTAGCACTATAATTTCCCTCTGGCTTCTATACTGATGATTGTGAACTGATCTCAGCTGATTTGGTCATGTGTGACTGACTATTAGGTTCTTTTTGGTAAATCATAGTAGCCCCTGATGAAGTTTTGAGGTGAGAGGTGCCTACTCAACTGACAACTTCACTGCTAGGTTATAATGAACAGAAATCCCAAATACTGTCACATAAAAAAAACATCCATCAAGTAAACATTTATTAGCAAGTAAACACACAGTCACACACACACAATTTATATGACCTATTTGTAAACTTGACCATGTTTCAACTGTGTATTTTTAAGTCCTCTGATTCTCACCTTGCACAAAATATTCCCTGAAGGCCATCTCAAAGATTCCAGGATCAGGAATTTGTCACTCTTTAGCTGGCATCAGGGATCTAGAATCCCTCAGTGTTCCTGGCTGAGCATAGGACCATTTAGAGATTTAGCCTAGGTCATCATCCCTGAGGGTAAAGGCTTCAGGACTAATTGGATTCTTGTGCCCTTGTGAAGCCAGTGTGGGGAGTGTTTCTAAAATATTTCTGCCAATCCATATATAATGAATACTTTTAATTTCACTAAGGAGAGCCTTTTTCTAACATTTACTGGTCTGCATAACAAACTACCAATTTCATCAATAGAAAATCCATTTCTGACTTTCAGTATGTTAATTAGCAAAGCATTGCTTTTAGGTTGAAATACAGGTAGCAAAACCCTGTGGTAGCTAATTGGAAAGACCACCCCAGCATTGTGCTTTCTTGATTAGCATGCAGACAGCTCTCGGATTATAGCTTAACCTAAGTGATGACCACATGATATCACATAGCACATGCTGAAGATTTGAGATTTTTTTAGATTGTAGTAAAATATGCGTAACATAAAATTCTACCCAGCCCTTGACAACCACCGTTCTACTTTCTGCCTCTGAATTTGACAACTCTGGATACCTCATGTAAGTGGAATCATACAATATTTGTTCTTTTGTGACTGGCTTATTTCACTTAGTATAATGTCTTCAAGGTTTATCCATGTTGTAGCATGTGTCAGAATTTCATTTCTTTTTAAAGCTAAATAATATTCCATTGTATGTGTATACCATGTTTTGTCTGTTTTTTTATTCGTCAGTGAACATTTGAGTTGTTTCTACCTTTTGGTTATTGTGAATAATGTTGCTATAAGCATTGGTATACAAATAAATGCCAAAAGTATTTTGACATAAATTACAGATATAACAATCTGCTCCTTTTACAAGGAACCTAAGGAACAAGCAAAATATTGCTTAATGCTTAGTATTATTGCAGTTTAATAAAACACTTGTAGCTTCTTAGTACCTTAGTATATCTAAACGCATTGGTCACATGGATCTTCAAAATAAGATTTTAGAAGGAAACAGTTTGAAACTCTTTGTTTATCATAAGCCTGATTTTATATTTAATTCCCAAAACAGCTTTTAAAAATATCATTCACCCAATAGTCATTTAATTTCCCATATAGTACTTGCATTCTGCAAAAATCAGTTAAATTTCTACAGCTATTTGGTAATTCTGCTTGGTTTCTAGGATGCAGTTGCATAAAACATTATATTCTGTGACCTCAACCTCTTCACCTGTGAATGCTGAAATGGGCCTTCATCTTCCTCTCTATTGGGAGGTCCCAATACTTTACAGAATTTTAATAACTTTCCTCTGTAAGACCATGAATGTGGATAGTATCCACTCTAAATTTTGATGATGGCCACGAATAACCAAGTGGGTTACATATCAGCAGACATTGGAGGGCTTGGATTCTGTGCAGGATGGATTATTTGTTTCCTTAATTTATATGTGTGAATAAATGTGTTTGTAAAATCAGGAAAACCCAGGACCAGGCACTGTTCTTACCTACAGGCATGCTGTCAGAAAGTCCCTGCCCAGACTTCTGGATCTTTCCTTAACATGCTTGGAAAGAAGTGTGTTTCCTGAGTGAGGAGTTCCTGGGTTCTGACCCTATCTCTGCAAGTGATAGACTGCAAGTTCTTGGAAAAGTTGGCCTTAGATCACACATTTATTAACACATTTTTATTGAGCACCTACTATGTGTCAGGCACTCTGCCAAGTACTTAGGATACCTCAGTGAGGAAAACAGTGTTCTCTGCTCTTGCAGCACTCAATCTAGAGCTGCTCCTTGGGAGCCACTAGCCACATGTGGCTACTTAAATTAAAATATGTTTAAGTTTAGATGAATGAAAATTTAGGTAAAATTTAAAATCTAATTATTCAGTTTCACTAGCCACATTTCAAGTGCTAGACATCCAAGTGGAGATGTCATGTAGAAAGGATGATACTAAGAAAGAGGTGAAGGCTGCCAAAATCATTTGAGAATCATCAGCAGGAGCTCCTTGGGCCAGATGGATCACAAGTGAGTGAGCACAGAGAAAAGAAAATGTACAAGGACTGAGCCCTGGTAGTTCATCATCAAGAGCTTGGGGATCAAAAGAGAGAATCAGCAAAGATCTGAGAAAGAGAAGCCAGTCTAGGAAGAAAAGAAGAGTGGAATTCTAGAAGCCAGTGAAAAAGTATTGAGGTAGAGAGAGTGCTGCAGGAATATAAAGTAAAATAAGGATTGAGAATCAATCATTGGATTTAATAAAATGAGTTATTTGTGACCTTGACAAGAATAATTTTATTAAGGTGAAGAGCAAAAACCAAACAGGAAAGAACAGAAGGGGAGGAATGGGAGCTGCTGACTCCCATCCATTCTTTAGTAGAATTTTGCCAGAAACGATCATTTTTTCAAAAAGGATTAATAGGTAAAGCACCCCTAACATTTATGGGATCCAAGCCAAATGGAGGCCTATATACAATATTTGTAAATAGGTAAAAGTTATTTATCAAGCTAATAAACTCTTAAACAAATATGTGTTTTGCATTATATTGACAAATATAACTTCATAGGAATATAGAAAAGCAGATTCTGATGTAGAATTCTTGGACTTTGGAGTTCTGTTCTATAACTTGGTGGCACAGGGAAAGGGTCTGTGGCCCACATGCCTTCCCTTCCAAACCCCAGCTCCATCCCATACTCTGAAGGGTGTGTTTGTGAGGGGCCTGCATGCCCTGGCCTGCATGTCTCAGCCCTGTCCACACTTCTTCAAACTATGATCCAGTGAATATCTCTTGAGTCTAGGAGGATGTAAATTAGCAGGTCCATCATAAGGAAGACGGACCCAGAGAAGAGGACTGTGAACACCATGTAAAGGGGCTAAGGACCATGTAGGCAGAGAATTCTGAGGTGCAGAGTACCCATGATCTAGACAGCAGGAAGCATCAGCTCTGAGTAAGCACTTTTCCTTGGCCCAGCAAATGCTCACCTAGAGAAAGATATCTGGTTGGAGAAGGGCCAGAACACAGCCCTTTAAGGCACAGAGCCAAGGGCAGCTCTCTGAGCTGGTGGGGAAGTGGGGCAAAGAAAAAGATTTTTAAAATAAGAGAACTAACATGTTTGCCCATGAGAGCAATTCAGCAGAGTAGGAAATAGTTGATGTGAATGGCCAAAGCCGTTATCTGAGTAGGCAAAAGGGAAGAAGCTGTAGTGCTCAAGTGTGGAAATTGGCTTTGGATATACACTTGAATAGTTCCTCTATGGCAGCAGGTAAGAAGGCAGAGCACGTGCGTGCTGATGCAGGCGAGAAAGTAGTTGTAGCGATGGGACAATGTGGAAGTTCTCTTCTGATTAATTAGCAGGTGTTTCTGAAGATTTCTGATTAAGAATGCCTTGCCAGTGCTGTTTCAGGTCAAAGTTGATTGTTTTTGTCAATTTAATTTCTATGTAAGTCTTATTAATGCACTGTTTTTAAGTATAGTAAGTACTAATACTCCACATTGTGTAGCTCTTTCACCTGCACAGTTTCTCCATGAGGAAACTGAGGCACAGAGAGACAATCATTTGTAAAGGGACATGTAACCAGTAAGTAGTAGAAACAACTCTGCTGCCGTTTTCTTCTAACTCATGATATAGCAAGCAGCTCCCATTGGCTTTTCAAATGTATTTCTTGATTTAGGAGTCTAGGGGTTCCCAAATAAGAAATTTTATTTTTAAAGGCTTGATGGAATTATTTCAATTTTAAAAGTCAATAAAAGAACTGGAAAGATGAATAAGAAGAATACAACTCCTTTCTTCCCATAAATTTTATTTTTTAAATGTCAATACACACAATTTCTTTTCAGATACTGAAACCTATGATATTTTGTGCCCTTTACGTACTGCAATCGCTTTCTGAATAGTCAAGTGATTTCCAAACCTACCTGATTGGAAGGAAGGCACTAGGGAGGGGATGGTGAGATGAGGCACTCAAGTAAAGCTCCTTGTTTGTAAAATATGAATAAAAGCCACTTTTGTGTTACTCATAGAGACTGAATTGAGATAAACTTTAAAACATATTCTGAAGAATTTCCATCTTCATGAATTAAAGTGGTTAATTACAGCCAATAACATAGGAGAAAAAGAAGCTTGTTGAGTGAGGATTCTCCATTCACATTTTCTCAAGGACTTCAACCTTTGGCTCGTTCTTCCTTTTTACCCATATTCTGCCACGATCCTTAGTGACTCCAACTTCCAACACCAAATGTCACCACTGTTCAGCTTATCTATCAGCGTAGCTTGTAACTCATCAGCATTCAGAGATGCTCTCCTTCAAACATCTCGAGCGCTAAAATTACCTTGGTTGATCCACATTGCCTCATACTTACCAACTTTCTTATACCTCCTGAACCTACTCCCCTTCTTCCTAACTTCCAGACCCTTGACCCTTCCATTCCCTCCACTGGCCCTGCTCCATCCCATTTCTGTTTCTAGCCATGATCCATTTCAAGGATGTTCTTAATAGCTATGGTACACTTTCATTCTCCATGATTTGCTAGTTTCCAGCTTTGGCAATGATCTCCACTATTGGTCTATGCCGTACAACTCAGATTTTTTTCATTCATCCCAGGCAAACCCACTTTCAGATTCTCTATAGTGATATGTTCTGAACCCTTAACATGCTCTTCAGACCCCAGTTCTACCTCTATGTCACTCTCACTGAAGGTCTTTTCTCCACTGTATTGAGACATTGGAGGATGTCTGTCAGGGGCTCTCATTCTTTTCTTCCCCTCGCCCTTCACAGCTTCACCCAGCCCTCCATCTTCCTTCCTGACCTAGAAGATTTCCCTCCTTTCTAAGGGTGAGCCATCAAGGTCTACCAGCACCTTGATCTGTGAATGATCTCTTCTTTTCAACGTCTCTTCCTCATTGATTCCCCTTTGGCTTACAAATGTGCTACACACAAATGGTTTTTTTTTTTTTTTTTTTTTTTTTCAGTTATCTAAGCTTTTCAGACTCTTTGCATTATTATTCTATCCCCCTTCTCTTTCTGGGTGAATCTTATGGAAATGTAGTCAATGCTTTTGGCTCCTACTGCCTTACTGTTACTTTTGTATGACCTCTGCCTTCCTTTCTGGCTTTCCCTCCATTCCCCACATGACCCATCCTGGGGCCAGTGCATGTCCCCAGCTCCCAACCTTCTATCTCCGTTTCTTCCTCTTGCTTTGCCTTTGCCCCCAGCAATTCTTTAAGGATCACTCTCCATGGATCCTTCTTGAGGCAGCACTTCTACAAAGGCATGCTGTCTTTCTACCTAACTCAATTTTTTTCTATTTTTACTGAGATACAACTGATGTATGATAAAATGCACCCAGCTTGATGAGTTTGGATAATTATGTAACCACCACCCAAATCAAGACATAACATTTCCATCACCCCAGACATTTTCCCCATTCTACTTTCCAGTGAGCTGCCAACTTCACCAAGAGACGACACTATTCTGATTTCTATCAGCAGAGTTTAGTTTTTCCTGTGCTTGAACTTTGTAGCAATGGACTCACACGTGGGTACTGTGTCATATTTAGCACTGTGTACTGTTTTTGAGATTTGCCCACGCCGCTGCGTTTATCAGTAGTAGTTAATTCTTTTTGATTGCTGAGTACTATTCCATTATACAAATATATCACAATTTGTTTATCCATTTTCCTGTTAAATGCACATTTAGCTTTTTTTTAGTTTTTGGCATTTATGAATAAAGCTACTATGTACACACTTGTACAAGTGTACAAGTTTTTAGTGGACTTTTATATGTTTCATTTTCTTTCCTGGGAAAATATCTAGGAGTGGGATATCTGGGTCACAGGTTAAATATATGTTTAGCTAGAAGCTGTCAAACTATTTTCCAAAGTGGTTTTACCCCTTTCCTTCTTCACATTCCACCAGCAGTGTGCTTGGGGTCTGGTTGCTCCATGTCCATCTCCTGCTTCTGCGTCCTCCTTCTTGATTTTCTTTGACACCATTGCCTGTATTCTTCGAGCATCTTATCTCATCTGCCTTCTGCTTGAGCTTCTAAGGGACTTCAGTTGTGTCTTCATCGTCTCTGCACCCCCACACTCTAGCCTTCCTTAAAGCTCTAAATCTGTACAGAATAGGATAATATGGAAGCCAGCGAAGGAGTCAGGGATCCAAGAGTTCTGTACAGACAGCCAAGCGGCCCGACCAAATCCATATGATCAGACTCACCCAGCAGTGTATTACAGTATTACAGCTTGAATGTGGGGCTCCTGCAGCCATTTGTTACAGTCTTCAGGAAAGGCTTTTTATCAGATTCATAGCGGCAAGTGATACAAATTATTGGATTTCTTTTCCAACATAAAAAATAGCTATTTGCAGCCTTTTGAAGCTGGGTAAATGAGCCATTGATCTTACCTGTGGAACACTGTAGGGTATTTTTGTCCATCCTAACTTCCAATATTCTGTGACAGGAGCCCACCCCTCCGGCCAAGCTGGTCTAATCATTATTCCCTGGGTGTACCTGGTCTGTATCCTCCTCCATACCTTTTCCCACAGTGTATAGAAAATTCTTAGTGGAAATGTCTTCTCTTTTTCCCTCCCAGAAGCTGTCTTCAAGGCCTGGCACAAATACCAATATGTCTATGAAACCTTCCCAGCTGCATCATCCTGCAGTAACTATTCTCTCTCATGAATTAGTACAACCTTCCCAGGATGAAATCATGGCCTCTGTCATAGCTTCCAGGACTTCTGAATAGAAAGAGGCATCTGAGGAAAGTAGAGAGCTCCCTAAATGACAAGTATACACCAGATGTCTGTGGCCATGTCCCAGAGGGCCAGCTGCTATGCAGGGGCTCTCTGTTGATGTCCCTTACTCAAAATGAGCCATTCTACTTCTAGTCAGTACTGACTGCCTCCTACCATCATCTTGAAGCAATAAAGTGCTTTGGACCATGTTTCATCACTTACCAGTCAGTCAAGAGCTTGGGTTGCATTCAAGAGCACATGCTAAAGCATTCCGTCTGCTGAATGTGTGGGAAGGCATGGAGTAACATGGCCCTGCCTCGTGTCATCAGTGCAGGATGCTCATTTCCAAGGGGACACGAAACATTCAGCTTAAATTTGGTAAATATCTTGAAAAATACAAGAGGAGTCTAACAACCCTCCAGGTTTTCTTTTCTCTTGTTCTCTCTCACTCTGTCAAAACAAACCAGCACCTGATATGTTTCTTTATATGCTCTGGGATATCTTCCTGAAGAATAACCTGAAAAGCAGAGTATTCTATTGCTGTTGTCCACACTGGACTCCAGGAAATCCTTCATCTTTAACCCTGGAAAATGGCAGCTTCCGTATTTTGCCTTTCCAGCTATGGTACTCCACTCTCTCCTCACCTCCCATTTCCTACAAAATATGTTTATTCATTAAAAGTATTTAACACTTTTTTTTTTTTTGCTAAGACACTGGGGAAGAGAAGTCCAACAACAGCCAAGATGAAAACAGTGTCTTCCTCTAGGGCTTATATTTTACTAGGAGATATAGACACTGAACAAGTCATCTACAAAAGAGTGTCCTGACTGCCATCTTAGTAAAAGTACATGGACTGTGGGGCACATGAGAGGAGCACGGAGGCCAAGTTTGGGACAGCTGGGAAGACCTCAAAGAAGAACTGACGCATACGCTAGTGAGAGTTACCCAGAAATCAGCTGGAAGACATGAGGGTGGCATGGGCGCAGAGGACATAGGTGGGAGCACCCAGCACCTGAGAGCATGGCACAATACACAAGTAGTGGAGGATGCGAGAGGGAGTGGTGAGGACGAAGCTGGAAGGGCAGCAAGGGTATTCCCATCACAGGCCTTTCCTGTACATTCTGAAAAAGAGTAGGGACTTCTCATAGCAAAGGGGAGCCGTCTAAAAGCTCACACGGGGGAATGAGGGCATCACTTTTGTGTTTGCAAAGGCGTGCTGCAGTAGCACTGACAGCACAGATCAGAGGGCAACACTGGACAGGCGGGAAGACAGACAAGAGATGACGATGGCCTCCACGAGGGCAGGGGCAGTGCTGATGGTGAAGATGGAGGCACTAGTGATGTCATGGAGGGGAAATAGTAAAGGATGGGGCTCAGGTTTCAGACTTGGGCCTCTGGGATAATTGTAGCACACCCATAGGAGTTGGGAAGACTAGAAGCTGAAGATTTGGGGGCAGAGGCAAGCCATTTCAGGGATAGTTTGCTATGTATCTGGGCCTCAGGAGAGGCCTAGACCAGTGGGGTAATAAATCATCAAAACTTTGCTAGTCATGCTGCCCTGGGAGTGGATTAGACAGCAGGAGAAGAGGAGGGACACTAAGGAGCAGGCAGGGAAAGAGAAGCCCATGGGGAAGACTGAGAGGCGGCCAGCGAGCGAGGGCACCTGGGAGAGAGGCAGCCATGACAGGGCACAGGGAAGAGTTTTTCAAGGAAGGAGATGATCAAGCAGGTCCAGTGTCCCAGAAAGACACTTTTTTCGTTTTTGAGACAAGTCTTGCGCTGTTGCCCAGGCTGGAACCTCAAGAGGCTTGGCTCTGAAGGGAGGAGACAGAGCAGTAGCTGGAGAGGGGTGTGGGGTAAAAGAATGGGTTTCTTTAAGACGGGAGGAACATAAACAGACTTTAATGTGTTTTAGAATGAAGAGGATGAATGAATGAATGTTTGGCAAGAAGCAATTATAGGATATAAAGCAAATAATTAGAATATAGGCACAGTGTTTACTGGCCTAAACACTTAATAACAACAAAATTCTATGATAGTGGACTGAATCCTCAGTTTGCAAAAGGGTTAGAGAATGCAGTTCAGTTCCATGTGGTGGAGGCAGCATAGTGGGCAAGTTCTGGAGCAAACCTCTGTGGTCCATTCCCAGCTAAGGGGGGCTGAGGGTAAGTGACCTAATCTCTCTACCGAAAATGTAGATAATCACACCCAACTCTCAGGCAACAACAACTGAGCTCAGTTAGAGCTCAACAAATGTCAGCTCTAATCAGCTACTGAAACCTAAAATTATGGGGAAAAAACTTATCTGGTGGATACTCATCCAGTCTGCTAAAGGTACAGAAAAACGTGTTCATGTGCTGTTGATTTCTAAATTGCTGAAACTCAGATCAGTCCTCAAGAGCTGGGCTGGTTCCATCTGTGGAAACACTCAGTGTTTGTATTGTTTGGCCACAATATGAGCGGCAGAGCATCCATCACGAAGGCGGTATGTGTACAGCCAAGAAATCTCTTTTGGGTTCCTACCTGTTTCTTTCCAGAGCTTTCCCTCTGGATTTCAAATAAGATTTTCCTATTCATGAGGGATGCCAAATGCTGGGGATTTCATAATACTCCCAGCCCCAGAGACCAGATTTGTGTAATTGCAGTGGTGGAGATTTAATTATCTTTTGAAGAAGCCCCATACTGTTTGTCTGTCAAATCGTCTGTGTGTTGGTGTAGCTGAAATGAAAGGAGACAAAGAACACAAGAGTAGTTGGCATGTGGTTGGTGATCCATAGTGCCAATTTCCTTTCCGGAAGGTACCAGGATTGTGTTCTCATAAGGCAGCATGACAGGGTGGAAGCTATAAGGGATTTGCCCACAAATTTCAGCTCTGCTGTTGAGCAGCTGTATAAACTTGAGCTATCTGCATATCTTCTTGAACTTATTTTTTGCTCCCCTGTGAATGAAGCCTGATACCATTGCACCAGCATGTTTTCAGGATTAAGTGAGACAATATGTGGAAGTGCCTGGCACACAGTAGGTGTTCAGTGTTTTGTTTTTTTTCCATTCTCTGTGTCCCTGTTTTGACTACCAGGTAACTATGTTTACCCTCAGAGATCTGATACATTTCTTCATATTGAGTATATATCAAGTATTTCATCCCTCATCCTAACACATTAAACTCACTGTATGGAAGTTACACCATTACCTACACTCACCACTGTCTTGTCAGACACCAGCAGAGTTTTGTGTGGCTGCGATAGAGATGTTATTGCCACTTGTCAGTATGGAAATGATGCGCTCCTTCATTCTTCGGTGAAATCTGTGCAGGCATTTTCCTTTCTCTGGTTAAACATTTTATAGTCTCCTTTAAAAACAATGCCCTCATTTCGTTTCCTCTCTCTGGCCGGCCTCCTATTCTCCCTCCTGGTTTCCTAAAATCCATCTTGTTTCCCTCCATTGTTTGCTTAATGGGCAGTTTAATGAATATGGCATTTCCATTTTGAAATATACAGAGCAAAAGACAGAAATTGAATTTCCTCCTGGACAATTTCCATCCACAGTCTTCATTTCCAGTTTTCTCCCTTCTTTTCTATTACAACACAACTGAAAATTTGCTGAACCAGAAAGGGGAGGAAGGAGGTGTGAAAGGAGAGGCAATTCTCATTGTTTCAGGAAGAGCTTATTAGCATCCTCCTCCCTAGAAGAGACCATGTGCCCTAAAGATGCCCTGGGTACCTCTTCTGTTGCACAAAGTTCAAGGTCCAGAGTATACAGTGCATGAAAGAATCTAATTACCAAGATAATTATTGTTACCTGCACTGCCCAACTGTTGTGTTTTGTAATCAAAAGCTACATTGGCAAGGGGTGAATGTGAGCCTGCTGAAAACTCAGGAAAGCTGTTGAAGGCTTATCAACCTTCAAGCAATTTTACTCTAGTTAGTGGGCCTGTGTTGCTCAATTAACAGAATGTTTGGGGATCAGAAGAATGCCCCAGAGCACTTCAGCCAACACATAGGCTTTAGTCACCGTGTAGGAATATCCTCAGCTGACTCAGATATTCGTGTTATTGAAACTGGACTTCCTGGCAATGTGAAAAAAGTCTGTCCCATTTTTAAATTTGTTCTTGAAATAGTTGATCAGTACTTGACTTAGCCTTCATTTGGCATTCAGTGGAGGAGAAATTGATTTTCTTTGGGCATGGCTGTATGTATTTGATGGGTACAGCACGTGCTAAGCTGAATGTAGGTATGTGTTCATACCCTCACCACCTGCTTCATATTCATTCTGGCACAAGGCTACAAATTGGCTTTCTGTTTCCCATCTCAGCCAGCTCTAGTTAATTTATGTCTTTACCTCTGTGCCTCGAACACTAAAGAAATGGAGTTTCTACTTTAAAAATCAGCCTTATTAAGAAGAAAAAAATGGTTATAATTGTTTTTAAAATTTTTTTAAAGAAATTCCAAGTGGAAAACAAGGAATAAGTTGCAAAAGAGGAAGAAAAATTTGGTAATAAAGACAAGGACACTTAAAAGGAGAGAGTAAAATAACAAAGCGAAGCAGGTGAGGCTGACAGGCTATAAATTGAAAATGGAGAAGGGGTCAAGAAAAATGCAGACAGGAAGAAAAGAGACAGAAAAAGAAATGATATGGACTTGAGTAATGGACTCAAAAAAAGGAAATAGGAAAAGTGAAGGCCAAAGCAAGAATTACGGAGAAAAAGTCAGAGACATCCAGGTCTCAAGAATTACGGGTTATTGGTTGCCTGGGAGGTAGTGAAGAGGGCCTAGGCATATCCTTTATGAAGTTAGATGTCTGAATTCCTTAGGACAGTGTGACAGTCGGGGAGAATGTCCCCTGAATATGCTAATTCAGACTCTGAAATAAGAGCCAGCCAGATTCATTACTGTGGTTGGCCAGTCTGTAATGGCAACAGAATTCACTGAGGCATATTAAACTGAATTTTTCTAACCAAGGTCTTAAATAAACAGACACCAGCTATAATTGAAAATTAGAGTAAGGCTTTCAGTGGTGACTGTTTCTACAGGGAAGTCTGAAAACCCTTAACATTGCTTTTTTTTTTCCAAATTGTTAGTCATTTGTGTTTCTTAAGGCTGTTTAGTATGTTAACAATTGTTTCAGTGCAGGACTGTGTGGATCCTTCTGGTATTTTCTTTTAACTTTCTGCAAAGCGGAAAGAGTGGCTGACCTGTGATGTAAATGAAATCCTTTGGCAGGAACATTAACTCCATCTGCAACAAAGAAACAAGAGATTTGGATTCTAATGAAAATAATAGAAGCTCCCTCTCCCAAAACCCAGAGCGGGTCTTCTCAGCCAGTCCAAATTTGCAAAACCAGAGTCATCAGAGAAAGACAGAAAGAAAGAAGAAAAAAATGGAGGCCTAAGAGAAATCTCAGGTTTCCTTTGGGCTATGGCCTTTGTACTTGCTGTAAATCCTCTGCTGGCAACTGGATGCTCTGTTGAGTCCAGGAATTGATGGTAACCACTAGTTTGTGGGTAGATCTCCATGTTGAGCACTGCCTTCAGCTAAGCGCTTTCAGGTGCCTCCTGTTGTGGTTGGAACTGAATGCCCTTTGTTTACATGTGTTTCAGGCTAAGTGATAGATTACAAGATTTTCACCAATGAGTGGGAAATGTAGTGATAATTACTCAGACTGGTTTATATTTGTCTTTGGGCTGACTTATCATGTATACTTTTAGATATTTTAATATAGTTGGGTCTGGTTTTCTGTAAAATCATGAAGCTCTCTTTATGCTCAAGTGCTGTCAAGAAGTTGGACAGCCCTCCTGTTCTTCTCCCCAGTTCCCAGGTCCCTATTCCAGATGAGGCGATGCAGAGTTAGTTCTCAACTCATTCAACAAACATTTATTCAGCAGTTAGAGTGACTAACTTATCTCAGTTTCCCTGGGAGTTTTCTGGTTTGAACACTGAAAAGGTCTGTACTCTAGGAAACCCCTCAATTTCAGGCAAACCAAGACAGTTGGTTACCTTATCATCTACCATGTTCCAATAGAGCCAGAAGAGACCCTAGAAATCACGATGACTTCTTTATTGTTTTTTAAGATTATTCTTTTTTTGAGACAGGACCTTGCTCTGTCACCCAGCTGGAGGACAGTGGTATAGCCATAGCTCATTGCAGCCTCCACCTCCCAGGCTCAAGCAATCCTCCTGCCTCAGTCTCCCAAGTAGCTTGGATTACAGGCATGCACCATCGTGCCTGGCTAATTTTTTATTTTTATTTTTTGTAGAGATGAGGTCTCATCATGTTGCCCAGGCTGGTCTCAAACTCCCAGCCTCAAGAAATTATCATGTCTTGATGAATTAAATTCAATGAAACCTGGCCTCCCAAAGTGCTAGGATTACAGGCATGAACCACCATTCCCGGCCCATGATGATTTCTATACACTCATCTTAAAGTGCGAGTTAAAGCCAAGGAGACCTCTTAACCAATTTGTTTTCCTTCTGATTCACACATTCCCTGGATTGGAAGAAATAATTAAGTTCTATGTTGAAGATGTTATCTTCAGACTACATTAAAGAATAAAATTAAATAAAAGGTCATGCAGTGTGCCAATAAGAATTTTACAAGCCAGACTGAAATTTGAAAATTAGGGACTCAAAAAGATAAAGTAAATCAAAAATCATTTATTTAGTTTCAAGGTACATTTTGGTACATCAAAGAGATTATTTATAAAATGGCATAATGTAAGGAAGTTGAAAGAATGAACTAGAGTAGAATACTATTATTTTATCTACTTAGACCTTTTTTTTCCTTAACTCTTTTTTTTTCTTTTTTTTAATATATATTTTATTGCACTTTAGGTTCTGGGGTACATGTGCAGAACATGCAGGATTGTTGCATATGTACATACATGGCAATGTGGTTTGCTGCCTCCATCCCCCCGTCACCTATATCTGGCATTTCTCCCCATGTTATCCCTCGCCAACTCCCTACCCCCCGCTGTCCCTCCCCTAGTCGCCCGCCAACAGACCTCAGTGTGTGATGCCATGGGCCTCCCTGTGT
>CAUYLG010065385.1:0-10746 GCA_963573385.1 Cacajao melanocephalus | reverse complement strand
ACAATATATATACAATATATATTATATATTATATATACTATATATATTATATATATTATATATATTATATATATACTATATATATACTATATACATACTATATATACACTATATATATAGATATAGTATATATATATAATAAGTTTAGATATATTACTTTATAAACCACACCTGACTAATGCTTCTACTTTAGAATGTTCACATTGTGACCAGGCACGGTGGCTCACGCCTGTAATCCCAGCACTTTGGGAGGCAGAGAGGGGCAGATCACGTCAGGAGATTGAGGCCAACATGGTGGAACCACGTCTCCACCAAAAATACAATAATTAGCTGGATGTGGTGGCACATGCCTGTAATCCCTGCTACTCAGGAGGCTGAGGGAGGAGAATCGCTTGAACCCAGGAGGTGGAGATGGCAGTGAGCCGAGATCGTGCCACTGCACTTCAGCCTAGCAACAGAGTGAGACTCTGTCTGAAAAAAAAAAAAAAAGAATGTTCACATTGTTCAGTTTGTTGTCCTCCACCTGGACTCCCTGGGTGTCTGATGATTTTGGCCTGGGAGCTCATATTCCTCTGGCAGGGGGGCGGTCTCAGCCATCCCATCTGGTAGTGGGTGTTGGAAAAGCGCTGGAGGCTGTGTCACCCAGTCTGTGGCAGTCCTGGTGAGTTCCAGGGAGCAGCACACCACACGACTAATCACTCCCATTTGCTGCCACCCACTAAGGCATTTAAGCCCTTTAAACTCACAGAGAGAAGCAGGTGGGGAGGAGGTAATTTCCTGGCCCTGGGGTTCTGGAAAGAGGACATGGCAGAGTGGTGCCAAGGTGATTCAGTCCCCTTCTGTTCTCATCAGATCCTCTGCTGGCAGGGGTTTTGCACTATCCTGATATTAGAAGTAGTGGTAATTATTTGCTTTTATAAAACAGATCATAAAAGTGATCAAAGTGATCTAGAAGACGTTGGCAATTATTTGTTTTTATAAAAATGGAATCATATTATAACATCATTCAGCACCCAGCTTTTTTTCTTTTATCAATATACGTAAATAGAACCCATTCTTTTAACAGCAGCACGACACTGCACAGTGTTTCCCAGTTATGGATGCACCATCATTTATTCAGTGGTTCTCTCTTTGGTGAACATTCAGGTTGTTTTCCTCTTTTTTTGCCCCTTAAGGCAGGTTTGTATCCATGACTATATTCCCTTACACAACGGTGTGTTCATTTCTGTAAGATAGCTTCCCCGCTGTATTATGGAAGGATCTGTAAGAGATACTAATAATGCTGATTACTTCTAGGAGGGGGACAGAGAAGGGAAAGGGGGGGTACTTTTTACTCTGCACTGAATATCCATTAAGACTTTATATCTGGAATGTGAACTAATTTTACAATATTAAAAAACAAAGCACAATAATGTGAATATAGTTAGTGCCACAGAAGTGTGTACTTAAAAATGGGGAGAACAGTAAATTTTATGTTATGTATATTTTACAATTTAAAAATATAAATATGGCCAGGTGCAGTGGCTCATGCCTATAGTCCCAGCACTTTGGGATGCTGAGGTTTATAGATCACTTGAGCCCTGGAGTTTGAGACCAGCCTGGGCAACATGGTGAAACCGCATCACTACAAAAAAAAAAAAAAAAAACAAGAAAGTTGGCTGGGCATGGTGGTGCACACCTGTAGTCCCAGCTACTCAGGAGGCTGAGGCAGGAGGATTTCTTGAGCCCTGGAGGTTGAGGCTACAGCAAGCAGAGATCATGCCACTGCACTCTAGCCTGGCAACAGAGCAAGACTCTGTCTCAAAATCTATACATATATGTACACACACACACACACACACACACACACACACATATTCACACACAGGTGCATGTCTGTAGGCCTGTAGTCCCAGCTACTCGGGAGGCTGAGGCAGGAAGATCACTTGAACCCGGGAGTTTGAGGTTGCATGTGCTGTGATTGCATCAGCCTGGGTGACAGAGTGAGACTCTGTCTCAGAAAAACAAAAATAACCCTCCACTAGTTTCAAGCAGATTTGAAGATCCTTATCAGGGCTCTAAAGTCCTGAGTAATCCAGCACCTCCTGGCCTCTCTGGATTGTCTGGCCATACTCTCCGCTCACCTTCACACGAGCTCTCCTTCATCTCCTGTTAGGCTCCAGGCTTCCTCTCAGCTCATGGCTTCTGCACACAGGTCCTTGGGCCTGAAAACTTATCCTTCATCTTATTTGCTTTGCTATTTTTTTTTTTTTTTGAGGCAGGGTCTCACTCTGTCACCCAAGCTGGAGTCCAGTGGCATGATCATGGCTCACTGCAGCCTCAACTTCCCAGGCTCAGGCAATCCTCCCACTTTGGCCTCCTGAGTAGCTGGAACCACAGGTGTGCACCACCACATCCAGTTACTTTTTGTATTTTTTGTAGAGACAGTGTTTCACCGTGTGGCCCAGGCTGGTCTCAAACTCCTGGCCTCAAGTAATCCACTCACCTCAGCCTCCCAAAATGCTGGGATTACAGGCGTGAGCCACCACGCCCGGCCAGCTCATTAATCTCCCTTTTAAAATTTTTGTGGGTAAATAGTAGGTATATATATGTATGAGGCACGAGATGTTTTGATATAGGCATCCCCTCAAACATTTCTCCTTTGAGTTACACACAGTCCAATTACATTCTTAATTTAAAAATATACAATGAGGTTATTGTTGACTATAGTCCCCCTATCGTGCTATCAAATAGTAGGTATTATTAATTCTTTCTTTTTTTTTTTTTAAAGATGGAGTTTCACTTCTGTGGCCCAAGCTGGAGTGCAATGTCTTG
Source organism: Cacajao melanocephalus (assembly GCA_963573385.1). NCBI lineage: Eukaryota > Metazoa > Chordata > Mammalia > Primates > Pitheciidae > Cacajao > Cacajao melanocephalus. Next base: position 7,932 of record CAUYLG010065385.1, on the reverse strand, counting down.
GTCTTGGCCCACAGCAACCTCCACCTCCTGGGTTCACGCGATTCTCCTGCCTCAGCCACCCCAGTATCTGGGATTACAAGCATGCGCTGCCACTCCTGGCTAATTTTGTATTTTTTGTAGAGACAGAGTTTCTCCATTTTGGTCAGGCTGGTTTCAAACTTCCAGCCTCCGGTGATCCAACCACCTCGGCCTCCCAAAGTGCTGGGATTACAGACGTGAGCCACCGAGCCTGGCTGTCATTCTTTCTATTTTTAAATTTCTGACAGATGTGTTTTTGCTGCTGCTGCTGCTGTTGTCTGAGACGGGGATCGCTCTGCTGCCCAGGCTGGAGTGCAGTCGCACTAACGTGGCTCACTGCAGCCTCGACCTCCCAATTCTCAGCAATTCTCCCACCTCAGCCTCCCAAGTAGCTGGGATTATAGGTGCACACCACCATGCCCAGTGAACTTTTATATTTTTTGTAGAGACAGGGTTTCTCCCTGTTGCCCAGGCTGGCCTCAAACTCCTGGGCTCAAGCGATCCTTCTGCCTCGGCCTCTCAAAGTGCTGAAATTATGGGCATGAGCCACCCCGCCTGGCCTTGTCTTTTCAACAAGTGGTGCTGGAGCTACTGGATATCCACAGGCAAAACGAACAAAAACTTGACCTTTCAACACTCTGAACCTCAAAACAAACAACAAACAAAAAACAAAAACTTGACCTAAACCTCATACCTTATGCAAAAGTTATTTCAAATGGGTCAAAGATTTAAATGTAAAACTATAAAAATTTTATAAGCTAACTAGAAGAAAATCTCTGGGATGTAGGGCTTAGTGAAAAGCTATTAGACATGATAATAAAAGTATGTTCTATGAAAGAAAAAACAATAAACTGAGGTTTTGACTGGGCGCGTGGCTCACGCCTGTAATCCCAGCACTTTGGGAGGCTGAGGCAGGTGGATCACCTGAGGTCAGGAGTTCGAGACCAGTCTGGGCAACATGGTAAAACTCCATCTCTACTAAAAATACAAAATTAGCCCAGTGTGGTGACGGGAGCCTGTAATCCCAGCTACTCGGGAGGCTGAAGCAGGAGAATCACTTGAACCCGGGAGGCAGAGGTTGCAGTGAGCAGAGATTGCAGCACTGCACTCCAGCCTGGTCAAAAAGAGCGAAACTCCGTCTCAAAAATAAAAATAAATAAATAAACAAACTGAGGTTTGGATTTGTGCTGGTGAGGCTGTGGGGAAGTGGAAACCCTTACACGTTGCTGACGGAAATGTAAAATTGTCCAGTTGCTGTGGAAAACTCCAATAAGTTAAACACAAAATTATCCTCTGACCTAGCCATTCCATTCTTGGGTGTACACACGAAAAAACTGAAAATAGTTGTTCAAACAAAAACTTACATGTCAGTATACACAGGATTATTCACAATAGCCAAAAGGTAGAAACAACCTAATGTCTATTTACAGAGAGATGGATAAATAAAATGTGGAATATCCACACAATGGAATATTATTTAGCCATAAAAAGGAATAAACGGATTCATATTACAATGTGGATAAGTGTTGAAAACATTATACTAAATGAAAGAAGCCAGACACAAAAAGCCAAATATTATAGAATTCCATTTATATGAAATATCCAGAGTAGGCAAAGCCACAGAGATAGCCATATTAGTGGATTTTAGGGACTGGGAAGAGGGGAAATAGGGAGTGACTGTTTCATGGATACGGGCTTCCTTTTGGGGTGATGAAAATGTTCTGGAGCTAGATTGTGGTGAATGATTGCACAATATAGTAAACGTGGGGCTGGGCATGGTGGCTCATGCCTGTAATCCCAGCACTTTGGGAGGACGAGGTGGGCAGATCGCCTGTGGTCAGGAGTTTTAAGCCTGGCCAACATGGTGAAACCCCATCTCTACCAAAAATACAAAATTAGCCAGGTGTGGTGGTACACACCTGTGGTCCCAGCTATCAGGAGGCTGAGGCAGAAGAATAGCTTGAACCCAGGAGGCAGAGGTTGCAGTGAGCTGAGATTGCCCCATTGTACTCCAGCCTGGGTGACAGAGCAAGACTACATCTAATAAATAAATAAATAAATAAATAAATAAATATTATGAATGTGCTAATTACCACTAATGGCAAACTTTTTCTTGTTGTATATATTTTACAACAATAAAAAAGTGCATTTTACTGTATGTAAATTATACCTCAATAAAACCGATGCCAAATATTATTTAGGTCTTTAATGGATGTAAAAACTGGTGGGTGAAATTTTGGTGAAGATTGGGATAGTTACATAGAATCAAATTGTCTCCCTACAAATGTACTTGTTTAATTATAAAAAGAAAAATAGTAGCATTATAGTGGAGAAATCTGGCCAGCAACACCTGCGATGGTTAATTTTATGTGTCAACTTGGAGTGTTTTTGAATGAGATTCACACTGAAATTGGTGAATTTTGAGTAAGCACATTGCCCTCCAGAATGTGGGTGGGTGTATGAGTCAGAACCAATAGAAGATAGATAGTTGAGGGATGGAGGGAGGAATGGATGGATGGATGGATGGCTGGATGGACGGACAGATGGACAGATGGATGGATGGCTGGATGGATGGACAGGTAGATGGATGAGAACAGATTCATTAGGGGAATTAGCTCATATGACTATGGAGGCAGAGAAATCCCACAGCCGGCCCTCTGCACCCTCACAGATGCACCCAGGAGGAATACTTTACCACTTCTCTAGTCTTTTTTTTTTTTTTCCAGATTACAGTCAGGCTTTTTTTTTTTTTTTTTTGAGACGGAGTCTCAGTCACCCAGACTAGAGTGCAGTGGTGCAATCTCGGCTGGAGTTCTGCAAGCTGGAGACCCTTGGCTGTCCAAGTCCAAGTCCGAAGGCCTCAGAATCAGGAAAGCCAATGGTGTAACTTTCAATTTGAGGCCACCGAAAACCTGAGAGCCTGGGAGGCCTCTGGTGTAAATCCCAAGGCCAGAGAGCCTGGAGTTCTGATGTCCAAGGGCAGGAAAACAAGTGTCCCAGCTCTAGGAGAGGGAGACAGAGGAAATTCTTTCCTCTCCTTTTTTTCTTCTGTCTGGGCCACCAGCAGATTGGATGGTGCCCTCTCACATTGAGGGCAGATCTTTTCCCACTCAATCCACTGACTTACATGCCAGTCTTTTCTAGAAACACCCTCAAAGATGGACCCAGAAGGAATACTTTACCACTTCTCTAGTCTTCTTTTTTTTCAGATTACACTCAGGCTTCTTTTTGTTTTTTTTTTTGAGACAGAGTCTCACTCGGTTGCCCAGGCTACAGTGCAGTGGCGCAATCTCAGCTCACTGCAACCTCTGCCTCCCAAGTTCAAGCAATTCCCTTGCCTCAACCTCCTACCACCACGCCTGGCTAATTTTCATATTTTTAGTAGAGACGAGGTTTCACCATGTTGGCCAGTCTTATCTCAAACTCCTGACCTCAGGTGATCCACCCACCTCGGCCTCCCAAAGTGCTGGGATTATAGGCATGAGCCACTACACCCAGCCCCAGCTTCTGAATAGGTCTTCCTTAATTTAGTCAAGCTAAGACCCAGAGTTAACCTTCACAATGTTCCTCATCCAATCATTTGAAGGCCTGAACAGAACAAAAAGATGGACCTCCATGAGAAAGAGGAAATTCTCCGGCAGGCTGCCTGGGATTTCATCTGCACCATCAGGCCTCCTGGATCTTTAGCCTGCACTGTACGTCTGGCCTTGCCTTCACAAGCACACGAGCCAGTTCCTTATGTGTTCTCTCACTTTCTCTGTTGGTTCTGTTTCCTCTGGAGAACCATAACACACCACCTTATTCAAATGATCAAAGCTAACATCACCAGTCACAGTAGCTGACATGTACATCCTCCCAAGAGATATAGTGAGAATACAATGTCACTTATTTGGTGTACCTACCAAAAGTACATAACCTGAATTGATTATGAGGAAACAACAGACAAACTCAAACTGAGGGACATTCTACAAAACAACTGGCCAGGACTCAAATGTGTCAGTATCACAAAAGACAAAAAGGAGGAACTGCTCCCCACAGAAGACTCTTAAAGGCTGGGAGTGGCGGCTCACACCTGTAATCTCAACACTCGGGGAGGCTGAGGCAGGCAGATTACTTGAGGTCAGGAGTTCGAGACCAGCCTGGCCAACATGGTGAAGCCCCGTCTCTACTAAAAATACAAAAATTAGCCGGGCATGATGGCACATGTCTATAATCCCAGCTACTCTGGAGGCTGAGACAGGAGAATCGCTTGAACCTGGGAGGCGGAGATTGCAGTGAGCAGAGATCACGCCACTGGACTACAGCCTGGGAGACAGAGCTAGACTTCGTCTCAAAAACAAAAAAACAAAAAACAAAAAAACCCCGCCCGGCACAGTGGTTTACGCCTGTAATCCCAACACCCTGGGAGTCTAAGGTGGGTGGATGACCTGAGGTCAGTAGTTTGAGACCAGTCTGGTGGCCAACACAGTGAAACCTCATCTCTACTAAAAATGCAAAAATTAACTGAGCGTGGTGGCAGGTGCCTGTAATCCCAGCTACTTGGGAGGCTGAGGCAGGAGAATCACTTGAACCCGGGAGGTAGACTTTGCAATGAGCCGAGATTGCGCCATTGCTCTCCAGCCTCGGCGATGAGTGAAACTCTCAAAAAACAAACAAAAGACTAAAGTGAACTATCAACTAAATGCAACCTGTGATCCTGGATTGGATTGGAGAGGGGAGTATCTATAAAGAACATTTTGCAACAATTAGTAAAATTGGTTCTTAAAATTGGTTTTAAAATTGCAATTAGTAAAATTGCAACAATTAGTAATAGTAAATATAGTTTACATAGTAGTGTTGTTTCACAATTAAATCTCCATTACCTAAGCGTGTGTCCTTGTTCTTAAGAAACACAAACTGGGCTGGGCATGGTGGTTCACACCTATGGAAAGGTGGCCACTGCCTGGACCTTTGTAATCCCAGAACTTTGTGAGGCTGAGGCAGGTAGATAACCTGAAGGCAGGAGCTCGAGACCAGCCTGGGTAACATGATGAAACCCTGTCTCTACCAAAAAAAAAAAAAAAAAAAAATTAGCCAGGCATGGTGGTGGGCGCCTGTATTCTCAGCTACTTGGGAGGCTGAGGCAGGAGAATCACTGGAATGGGGAGGCAGAGGTTGCAGTGAGCTGAGATTGCACAAGCATCACTGCACTTCAGCCTGGGCAATAGAGTGAAATTCCATCCCAAAATAAATAAATAAACAAAAATACAAAAATGAGTCCAGCATGCTAGCGTGCACCTGTAGTCCAAGCTACTCTGGAGGTTGAGGCATGAGAATCACTTGAACCCAGGAGGTGGAGGTTGCAGCGAGCTGAGATTGAGCCACTACACTCCAGCGTGAGCAAAACAGCGACACTCTGTCTCGCACACACACACACACACACACACACACACACACACTGGCTGGGCACGGTGGCTCACACCTGTAACTCCAGTACTTTGGGAAGCCAAGGAGGGAGGATCCTTTGAGCCCAAGAGTTCAAGACTGCAGTGAGCTATGATTGTGTCACTGCACTCCAGCCTGGTTGACAGAGTGAGACCGTGTCTCTGGAAAAAAAAAAAAAAAAAAAGAAAGAAAGAAAGAAAAGAAAAGAAACAAACCAAAGTATTTAGGGGTAAAGAAGTATGATGTGTAAAACTTAATTTGAAATGATTCAGAAAAAACATGCTTTCTTTGCAACTTTTGTAGAAGTTTTGAAGTTATTTTCAAACACAAAATTTAAAAATTAATTGCTTAAAGGCCGGGCACAGTAGCTCACGCCTGTAATCCCAGCACTTTGGGAAGCTGAGGCAGGTGGATCACCTGAGGTCAGGAGTTCAAGACCAGCTTGGTCAACATTGTGAAGCCCCATCTCTACTAAATATACAAAAATTAGCCGTGTGTGGTGGCGGGTGCCTGTAATCTCAGTTACTAAGGAGGCTGAGGTTACAGGAGAGGCAGGAGAATCGCTTGAACCCAAGAGGGGGAGGTTGCAGTGAGCCGAGATCGCACCATTGCCCTCCAGCCCAGATGACAGTGCCAAACTCCATCTCAAAAAAAAAAAAAAATAGCTTAATTGTGTGACGTCTTTCGTGAGGGGCGGGACCTATCACTGTCTTGTTTTCTGCTGTAGTTCCAGCTCTAGCACATTGTAGGCTTCAACAAGAAGTATTTCTTGAGTGAACGAATGAATGAATGAACTAAACCATCTTCCAATCTGGGTCTTAGGCAGGGGCTGGGATTTTGGAAGTCAAGCTTTAGATAGCAAGAGGCAAAATTCCTCTCTTCCTCAGAACTCCAATCTGAGGGGGTAGATCATCTAAAGCTGGGGGAAACAAGACCTCTGGCCTCCAAGGGTCGACAGTCAGCCCACAAGCAGGAGACATCGAGTTATGCTTTGCAACAAGAAGACCTGGCTGAGTGCCATTTTCTAAGTCCGTTCCCTCAGGTTCACCCTATTCCCCACATCACCACCACCCTTGGTTAAGATTTTTTTTTTTAATCTTTAATTGCTATGGAGACAGGGTCTTCCTATGTTGCCCAGGCTGGTCTTGAACTCCCAGGATCAAAGGATCCTCCTGCCTTGGCCTCCCAAAGTGCTAGGATTACAGGCATGAGTCACCATGCCTGGCCAGTTAAGATTTATTGATACATTCTAGCCCCAATCTGGGCAGTGGTATCCTGAGAGCTGAGTCTGAATCCTCCCTCTTGGGCCAGATCAGAGGAAAAGCGGCACTCTGCAGGCCAGCATGGTGGTGACTGAGGTCAGCAGATGCCTGGACAGGGACCTTGGTGGCCATAATACATTATAAATATGTACAATATGTGTCAATTTAAAAATTAAAAAACTTTTTTCTTTTTCTTTTTTTTTTTTTTTTTTTTGAGACAGGGTCTTGCTCTGTCACCCAGGCTGTACTGCAGTTACTCAATCACAGCTCACTGCAGCCTCAACCTCCTGGGCTCAATCAATCCTGTCACCTCAGTCTCCTGAGTAGCTGAGGCTACAGGTATGTGCCACCACACCCAGCTAATTTTTAAATTTTTTGTAGGGATGGGATTTTGCCATGTTTCCCTGGCTGGTCTCGAACTCCTGGGCTCAAGTGAGCCTCCTGCCTCAGCCTTAATTAACTTTTTTAGTGACAGAGTCTGGCTCTGTTGCCCAGGCTGGAGCCACATCTGGCTAGGTTTTTTTCTTTTTTTTTTTTTTTAGAGATGGGGTCTTGCTATGTTGCCTGGGCTGGTCTTGAACTCTGGGCCTCAAGAGATTCTCATGCCTTAGGGTCCTGAAGTGCTGAGATTACAGGTATGAGCCACCAGCCGCCAGTTAAAAGCTTTTATAACTTCCATTATTCTTCTAATGCAGCACTTATCTCAATCTACTATAACCGCATATTTGTCTGCCCTTTCACTAAAGTGTGAGACTCTTCCAGGCAGAGGCTAAGTCTTTTCAGCTTAACATCCTCCCATCTGGCCTCACACCTGTAATCCTAGCACTTTGGGAGGCTGAGGCAGGCAGATTGCCTGAGCGCAGGAGTTCAAGACCAGCCTGGTAACATGGTGAAACCTCGTTTCTACTAAAAATACAAAAAATTAGCCAGGCGTGGAGGCGCATGCCTGTAATCCCAGCTACTTAGGAGGCTGAGGCATGAGAATCGCTTGAACCTGGAAGGCAGAGGTCGCAGTGAGCCAAGATCACACACTGCACTCCAGCCTGGATGACAGAGAGAGACTCTGTCTCAAAAAATCTATCATCTATCTATCATCTATCTATCTATCTATCTATCTATCTATCTATCTATCTATCTATCTAATCTATAATCTATCCTCCTATGACTACCACACAGCCCACCACCCAAGCCCCATGCTATCCCTCAGCCCCGCCTCCTGGAATCTGGT